>JAIPRL010005427.1:0-32203 GCA_025469235.1 Pemphigus obesinymphae | reverse complement strand
TATCATTGCTTTCAAATTCAATACATCCACCAAAAGTACCCTGCCCAGTAGCGAAGTGCATCCACCAATACTGACACCCGACGAGCGAAGTGCTTCCACAACCTACTGACCGGCTTTTTTTTTTTATCTATGTATACATAAAGTATATACAGTTACAGTAAATATACAATATACTATTCTTAATTATTCTGCTAAGTTTATTTAAGTGAAATTATTTTTATCATCCTTGAATTTTAATAAACTATTATAAAAACAAATATTATAATCTAATATTTTTTAGACTCCTTATAGACTTTATTTATACGTAGGTAGTAGGTACCTATTCTATCGACTGTCGTACTCATGTTCATGAACATTTGTTTTTTTTTAATTTCTCTCTCATAAATAAATATTACGAGTATTTAAAGTACCTATGTCCAGTGCTCGAATTTAAAAGAAGGATGTATTTTCGAGCTTTCAATAAATAAGCGATCCCTTAAAGCTTAAACTATGTAATTCATACACTGTAAATAGTAATTAGTAAGGGTGCTTTTAAAATTCAATTCGAACACTGCTTATGCCTATATAGGTACCTACTTGTAATATATATTTTCTATTAAAATAAATAAATAATTAAAAAATAATATTTTTTTTGAACACTGTTCCCCGTTAATGAAAGTAAAACACTATTCACCTCTTTAACATTTATTAAATTTATTTAAATTTAATAAAAACACTTTACAATACAATTATTATATTTATACTTTGTTGTAAATATAACACATATTTTATGTAGGTATGTTATATAAAATAGGTATAGACGTATTGTATTTAAAAACTAAAATAAAAATATTCATGAATTTTGTATAAATTTCATCAATTGATTATTTTTTTTACTAATTTTTATGTTTTATATTTATAATCCCTCATCTTATAGGTACAAATGGGTAATAATTAGAAATGATAGAGTTTGCACATAAGAAAATAAGAAAATCGCATAGAGTGAAAGCAAATTTATAATTTATTATTTGTATAATATTTTACTAAAATAACCACCATAAGTGACACGCATAGCATTTAACGATCTACGATCAAATAGATGATATACAAAAATCATAATATATGACATACAATAAATTAATATCCATACCTAGGCATTAACGAGTTAATAAGTTGAAAGTAAGTTAATTTAAAATTTTTATATTTGATATTTGTTAACTTAACTTATTAATAACTTTTTTTTGACTATGCGTGCAAAAGAATATGTGCGCTCGATTTACGATTGTCAAGAAAAACGGTAGACCCTAGCGCAGAATAATTTTCTCCCAGTTCATAATAATTTTGCTTTCACAAGTCTTAATCAATACAAAAGTATAAATCAATGTTCAATGAACTATTCCCCACGGCTTAGTTCAATTAATTAATCATAAAAGGTTTATCAAAGTATAAATTAATAATATTCTCGGAATATAAATTAAGATATTTTAATTTTAATTATTTATAAGAATTAATCGACGACTCAACTATTTACTATTACTATGTGTATTATATTATATGAATAGTTACTTCTCGTTTTTCTGTCGAGTTGGGTCACGGTTAAAGGCTACGTGGACCTTTGTCAAGGGCAAACTCACTTTTTTTATAACACGATCTTATTATTATCACGTACCTATATAATTAAATAACCTCCATTATGTATATATGTTTTAATATATATTCACACTGACATAATTCATATTCATGATTATTATTTTTATCGGACGAATAAATTCCAATATATAGTAATATACACAGTAGAGGGTGTTTTTTTTAATCTACAAACTTCGTGAATAATTTCTAAAATCTATCTATTAATCTAAAAAATCTAAAACTTATTTTGCATTTTTAGAGTTCGCTATTATATTTAGTTTTAAGTTTACTGCAAAATAACAAAATACATCATGAGATTTACCGACCGCCAAATATCCTATTTTGATATTCACACGATTTTTGTGATTTTCAGATAGAAGTATACAAATCTAAAAATCGCGATAAATCAAAATAGAGGTTTTGGTGGTCGATTAATCACGTGATGTTTATTATACATTTTTATTTTACTTTATTATACATTGCTGGACATTTATTAAAACATAATATTCTGACGTATAATGTAATGATATTATCTTCCATACTATAAAATAATCATCATTTTATATAGATCATAAAAAATATATGTATAATATGTATTATGTATATTATATTGATTTATATATCATTGTGTTCAAAAAATGTATAATCGTTTTTGCAATTATTCATTATGTTATTATAACCGGTACGTCCCACCCCTCAAAAAAATAGTTTCATTGTGCGGGACGGTCTTAAACTCCCTCATTTGAAAGTATTTATGATTTAGAAAATTGATTAATCCGTATTCTATCATTATATAAAAACTTAAAATTTTCGTACCTATAATTTAACTTCAAATCTAGTCCTGATAGGTAGTATCTATATGAGTTAAAGATAAATTGCTTAAATTATTGCCACGGATTAGAATGAATGAATTATGATAAAATCTTAAAATATATTTTTTTAATTTCATTTTCTCTATTTACTTTATAAATGGATTTATAATTTAATTTAAACTTAAAATGTACATAATAAACCACTGATAAAAGGGTGTACGTATTGCGCAAGAAATAATTTGAATCCCTTTCATTCTAAAACAACGTTATACTTAAAAAAAATAGGTACCGAATTCACTAAGTACCAATATTATATTATTCGCAGAGGGAAAATACGATTCCACGGTTGGACGAGTCCGGATACCTACCAATCAATTTCATGTTCGAAAAGAAATACCGTCGATCTGCATCCGTTCCTAGGTTCCGAAGGCCGTCATATCCACATCGACCCCATCATTTTACAGAGATGAATCCATGGTCAGAGGATATCGTTCTACCACCTCCATCGTCTGAACCACAGTCTCCAAAAACAAATATTCCGATCGATTATATTAGGCAAAAGTTACTAGAAGTTTCTAAACTAAAGCCACAACCACCACCACCCACATATCCATTATGGATGCCAACGTACTATTTGATAAGAAAGCCACCCCCAACGTACGAACAGTGGAATATTCATAGGCGCAACGGGCGATTACTTCCAATCAGTTGCGATTCAACGTGCAATGTTTGCAGTAGAAGACACGATGGTATGTGCTCCCAAAACGGTCTAGTCTTTGAAGCAACAACAGTACCTTCTTTACAGTTACCTATTTTTACACCTCCACGATATTCTAAAAGTTGCAATAGCTATTTTCTGAATAAAAAGTCGTTAGGTGTGCAGAATAATGGCGAACGTTAGTTATTAGACAGGGATTCCAAGACCGAACGTCAGTTAATGATACACTAAATTGCATTAACAACTATAATGAAGGCATTGGTATTCATAAAGATTGGAAAGTTGGAAGTGACGACTAAGATGATTACGATAAAGATGGTGGATATGGTGGTCAAAAAGAATATTAGGTGTGACTTTAAAACGAAAGAGTAATCATATTGTGAGTCTGTAAATACTAAATATAATATATATGTATGTATTTTTTATTATTTTTTTTAAGATGATAGAGTTATTGGGTAATTAAGGTAATAAGATTTTATTGTTGTTTACTGTAGGTTTATTGATTGATATTGGTAAATAAGTTGAATCAATTTCCGCAGGAATATTCTTCTGAATATCGGGCTTGACGACCCCGCGGATTTCAGTCAAGTCGGGCGCTCCAATTCAAATGGAATGAGATTCGGGTAATCCCTTAATCTCATACTTAACCCGACGTTGTACAGGGTGATTCCTTTTATTAATGCTTAATATATTTTATCTGAAAGCTGCATAGTTAAAATGTTAACCTTTTACAATAACATAGTGAAATAAGTATCTTGAGTTCAAATAAAATTTAACTTTTTAAAAATATGAATATTTTTAGACGAAACTATACTAGTACTATAAAATAATCACCCTGTACTGTAAATATATAAATATGTATATTATCTTAGTTATAGTCGTAAATTATAGAGTGGGATAAATATCAAAGATTGTTGGCGACATTACAATGATGCGAGATTTCGCAAAGCATAGTAATAGATGCCTCCCATAAAACTTACACTACCTGCAGTATAGGTAGGTTGGTATATTGTTCATAATATTAATGTATTTTGTTGTTTTACCCTAATAACACTAGTATATTAAGAAAACCAATAATATAAAAAACCACTAAAAATCAAAAAAATAAAAAAAATAAAAATAAAAATAATAATAAAAACCAAAAAAATATAAAAAACAATACAAACAAAAATAATTAAAAATAGAAATTTTTTCGGACTATCGATTCCAGTAGTTCCATTTTGAGGAAGACTCTGGATGTGATATGCTGCACTTTATTATTTAATATGCCAATTTTTTTTAATTTTTTTTTTTCGCTTATTTGTGTTATCGCAAAACCAAAGGGGGAACTTTGCTTTTAATACTCCCTCTGTGTTTTTGTGTATAAATCCTATCACTAATATACTAATTATAGGAACCTATATGATCACACGATTGATTATAGGTTTTAGGTTTAGTTAGAATAGTTAACTTTTAAGAACCAAGCTATACCCTTCAGCTGTTACAGAATTCTTGTGATCTCTACATGTCAAATTGATGTCCGAAAGCTTCTGTGTGCGTTTCGTTGATTCGTATGGACAGAACATCGGCTTCGGTTGATGTTAGTAGTTTGTAGATTTTTATTTCTTTTATTTATTTATTTTTTCTCAATTGATAGTTAAATCAATTTTAAAATGATCTCATCATCTCCATTCTCATTCACCTTTGTGTTTTAACCTAACTTTTTCCCAAGTACTATGAATGTGATTCATTATATTATTTTTGTCATAACAATGATCTCATATCTTCTTTATCTTCTTTTTCACCTTCTCTCTCAACTATATGGGGTTGGTCACCTTGGTCTTCAATTTCTATAGGATTTGATCTCCCGCATTCTTCTCACTTACACCCACCTACAAAATATCATTCTCTAATACATCCTTTAATGATCTCATATATTAATAAATTAAAAGCTAATATGATCTCTTTTTCTCCTTTCTAATTCTCTTTTGACATTTATTCTATTTCTCAAATATTATGGATGTGATTCATTATATTATTCACGTAATAACAATGATCTTATATTTTCTTCTTCTCCTTCGCCCTCCCTCACAATTATATGGAGTCGTCTACCCTAGTCTTGGACATCTACAGAGCTCGATTTTCCACATTCTTTTCACTTAAACCCACCTACCAAATATGATTCTCTAATCCATCCCCCGATGATCTTATATATTAATAAATTAAAAGTTAATATGATCTCCTCATATCATTTTTTTTTTTTTTTTTAGTCTCCTTTGCCTTTCATCCTAACTTCATTCCAAATATTATAGATACGATCCGCATATTATTCAAGGCATAACAATGATCTTATATATTTATAAATTAAAAGTTAATATGATTTCTTTTTTTCCTTTTCCATTCTCTTTTGTATTTTTTAACTACTTCCCAAATATTATGGATATGATTCATTATATTAATCATGCCATAACAATGATCTCATATTTTCTTCTTGTACTTCGCTCTCTCTCACAACTATATGGGGTCATAATCTAGTCTTAGACATCTACAAAGCTCAATTTCTCGCATTCATCTCATTTACACCCACCTACCAAATATCATATTCTAATACATCCCCTAATGATCTCATGTATTAATAAATTATACATTCAAATTATCTCTTTATCTTCTTTCTGAGTCCCTTTTAACTTTCCCACTCTTTCCTAAATATTATGGATACGATCTCATATATGTATAAATTAGTTAAAGGTGGCCAAATATGATCTCATCATCTTATTATGTATATAGGCATATAATTTATGTCGTATAATACGTAAATATCTCTCGTGCAATAATTAATTCTATTTTTCAAAATAATCTCGTCATTTCATGATGTATATTGGTTCATTTAATGTTATTTCATATTAATGTAGGTTTAATGATAACTCATACCTAAATGTCTTTCATTTAATGATAAGTTTCTACAATGGTTGCATAATGCCATTGTAATGATATGGCTACTTTCATTATATTTAATAATAACATTTGTAGGCCTAATAATGCAATTAGTTTAGTGATAATGTCAAAATTCTTGTTTTTTATTAGTACGTCTAAAATATACCTAATACCTATAACCTTATTATTATATTTAAGTTAATCTTAGTTATTTTGTTGCAGTTTAAATTAAGTTGTCTGAGTATATGTTAACCACTTTTTATTCCACCGTGTGTTCATCCTTTAGTTTATTAATTTAAATAATAATTTAATCTCTATATATTATCTATATATTAGGATATTAGGTATTAAGTATAATAAAATTATTCCAGAATGTTCTTTTCAGATATTTAGTAACAACATTTCGTTTAAAAAAATTGTTTCAAAAATAATTTGTTTTTCGTAATAATAAAAATTCATGTATTGTATATATTTGAAATAGTTTTAATGTTTTAGAGCCTGGGGTAAAACAACGAATTCATTAATAAATAGGTAATAAGAAAAACAGAAGTTATTACTAAAATATAATTATAGGTTAGTTAGTAGTTACAATGGATATATTATTATAAAGTTTTAGATATTGTTGCATTAGTTTATTAAGTAGTATTGTAATACTAATAAGAATCATTAATTGATTTATTTATAACTGTACATTTTTAGAGTAATTTTTTTTGTAATAATTTATGATTATAACATGTGTCATTTTCATAAAATATGTAGTATTTATATATTAATAGTTTATGTTATATTAAGTATGTTTCTTTATATAAAATAATTTTGATAATAACGTGAATTATAAATTTATGTGTAATTTTATATTTTTTTAAAAATTTTAATCGAATTTATATAATTATTTTAGTATATATTATGTCATTTTTTGGCTTAAAATATGTTATAGAATATTATAAATTTTTTTTTTCTATAATAATTATTTTTAAATTATCACAAAATTGTACATTTATAAACCTTCTTTTTTTTTGTCGTACAAAATTGTATCAAATTTGTACGTTTTTTTTTTATGTTTGGTTTTTAATTTTATAATAAAAATTGTTTTTTTTTTTTTTTTTTTTTTTTAATAAAAAAAATTCTGCATTAAAAAATCTCTTGAACATTATATATCATTTTATATGATTCTACAATAAGACATCATTTCTATTTCTTATCCACTTCTTAACATATTATCACAGGTTGAATTTTCCTTGTATTATATCCTTGTATAAAACTTATAATAAATGGTCATATTATGGTCATGGAACAATGATGTTTGGAACTTTAATTTTCAGCACTACGCATTAATTCGTTATGGTTTTTCATACTTAAAAATATGTAGGTAAAAAAAATCATTTTCACCACTTGTAAATAATTTGTACCTAGAGGTTCATTGATGGGTAAATCTTTTTTAAGTATTAATTAAATTACGTTACATGTTACATCAATTAAAAATATTAAAACTAATTTCAAGTTACTTAAATCCATTTGACTTTTCAAATTATGTTACAAAATAAGTCCAAAAGAGAAAAGGAACGTCAATTTTTCTCGTATAAGTCATCACATTTTAATATACTTTATTTAAATATCAGATACTATTAAATGTGATTGAATAGAAAAATAATAATTCTAAAAATATCGTCTATTACGTTTATTATTGTTATTGCTGTAATAATAATAAATATAATTAAATATAGAATGAATTTTATAATCTATAAGTAGTCTCGTGTTATTTAGACTTTGAAATACATATTAATAATTTATCATTTCTCTCGGCGTAACATAGGGTGATCGTATTTTGAAAATTAAAAAATGGGATAACAAAAAAAAAGTTAATCTTAAAAATTTTCTATCAAATTTTCATAGATCGCTATTGAAAACAGTAAACAAGCAGAAAAAAAGGTCATTCATAATAATTTAAAAAAATTATCATTTGTATCTTTCTTAAATAAAATAAATTTAACTCCACTTCCACAAGCAAGACAAAAAGCGTACCGTTTAAAGTTTGTCGGGGCAACGAAACCCAAACCTTTAAAAACGGGACGGATGATCACGATAGTATAGTATAATGATTTGTATAATCAAATGTAACACGTTATTTCATAAAAATCACATTGATTTAATAGTAATGATATTACAATCATTGTATTATTTATTTTTATCAATCAAATTATGTAATAATATTACTATTGCATAACCTGAAATTTAGATTACAAATAATACTTAAGATAAAACAATACTTTTACGTGTTTTACATACGAGTATAACATTAAAAACATTAAACGATAATAAAAAAATTATGAATAGGAATCCATTATTTAACAAGTTCAAGGACAAATCGAGAGAATTATATATTATTTGTCTACCTGTTGTACCCATTATGGTTCAACTATTATATTAAATCTAACTATACGGCAAGTGAACTTTGGCAATTTATAAAAAAATATTTAATGTGTGTAAAAAGTAAAAAAAAAACAATTTTTTTAAATATTATAACAAATTACATGAATATTTATTACACAATTTTATATATTATTCATATATTATTACTTAATCGTTGCAAAAATGAATTGAAAATTTCATATTTTTATACAGAATTTCAATGAAATGTTTTAAATATTATGTCTTACACAGTCTTGTAAAATATTCGAATACAAGTATTTGGATACTAGTATTTAAGTACTTTTAAAAGTATTTTTATGGTATTCCAAATACAATTCTTTTAAAGTTTTTTTCAAGTATTCTGAATACTTCATAGAAGTATTTTTAACAATACTTATATTTAAATATTTTATAGAAATCGGTTTTATACATTTTTCACAAAATATTTTTATATAATCTCTACATTAATAAAATGCTAAGGACCTAATTTTTCTTCCACGTCCGATTCTCCGCCATGAGATCGCCCGATTTCGTTCATAGGCCGTTCTAACGTTTTAACGTTATTTATTTTATATATTTATTAACGCTATTTTCCAGCGTTCTGTTTTTCCTTAAATTCGCCCGAGAAGGTTGAAAAATAGCGATCAGGATCTGCGTAGGGGTATTAGATGTGCCGTCACTTTATCGCCTCTCCGCGCGATTTATTTTTTCCCCCTTGCCGTGGTCTTATCACTCTCGAATCCGCGATTCATCTCATCCTGCTTTTCCGTCCATTATAGCGTCCTTCCGACGAAGGGATCGTCTTCTCCGGCGTCGTTGACCCAGAACCGCACGCTTTTCGCGTACGTTTTCCTCCCCGTACGGTCGGTACTCGAATGGATAGAATTCGCGCCACTTGTTGTTTACACTCATTAGCGTACTTATGAGACACGATTCTTGCACGGATTTCATATCAGTGTAGTAGTGGGGTAGTTAGGTACCTATAGGTATTCTTTATCATGCGTAGGGTCTCGGATTCGTTTTCCGCTAGGTAGGTTAGGAGGTAGGTGTGGTGGAGATGCATTCCGTGCAAATTAACTGGGTCATTCCCGGAGTGGCCGCGCGCAAACGTTCCGAAGTTTTATGCATTTTTTTCGCAAGTTTTTTATCACTATTATTATTACGACTAATATGAAAACTCATTTTTTTCGAATTACAAATAATTTATTTTTATAATTTTGAATAAAACTCAAAAACCAAATGAGGTAGGTATATAATATTATATTGACAATATTTGTATGATTATATTATTATAATATGTACCTACGTCCACTTAGGTACATTTTTACTTTAATTAAATATTTCAATTATTATAATAGATACCTATGCTATCTATATAATATTGTACTATTATTATGTTACTTGAACTGAATGATTACCTAACAATACAAAAACGGTCAATCGTTTTTAAATACTATTGTTAAACGATACACACTTCTTTTTTTACAACTTACTAATAACACTGTTTTTTTATTACATTTTGGTGGGTTTTTACAGTACTCATGGTCCAAAAATATCTTTTATATATTTAGTAATTTAAACGTTCGTCATCATATATTACAATTTATACTGTTATTATAATTCTAATTATAATAATCTCTTCTTTAATATAACACTAAGGACCTATGGCGTTGTACTTACTTAATAATAATTATAAAATTGTATAGTACTTATCGATAATTCATATTTTATAGATAAAAATGTTTTTAAAATATATGTCTTTATTTGAGTTATAGGTACTCATATAATATTGAGATGTAATAATTCAACTAAATAACAAAAAAACAGTACAAATATGTCAAAATAATTATATTTTGAGCATCTGTATACCTACTATAAGTCAATATGCATTATATTTTATTAAATGTACTAGCTAATCAAACGTTTTAGAAAAATTTCACATACTTTTTTTATTGAGTACACATTTCAAAGATCAAACATATACTGTGACTACAGTCAAACTTTTGGTATTTATAAATATGTGTTTAATATTGAAAACATTTATAAAATACACACAATATATAGCTACGAAATCATTAATACTTTAAATACTAAAGATTTTATTAATTCAAATTTTACAAACACAAATTATTAAGTTTTTTTAATACAAATGATAACAAGAAATAGTACATGACAAAATAAAAAGCATGTAGTCTTCAAAATTCTTTTTATCACAAAATTATAGTAAAATAAACATTATAAATTACAATAATATATCACCAATTAATATTTTAAAAATTAACATAATTACAACAGTTTGTTCTATATCTAAATATTTTAATTTAAATTCTCTTGTCTCACAAGAAGCGTTTTTGGTTCAGATTAAACTCTCGACATATGTTCAGCTTAATTGCGCTCAACAATTTTCACTTCTGAGTTCAAAATTTTACAAATCTATGACAAATTGTTATGGTAACTCACTGTGGTTTTGACTGGATGATAATTGGAATTAATACTGGTATATTAATTTACTACTCTCTTATACTAAAATTTCGTGAGGTAATTTAGTCGATTGTGTGGTAACATTTATCAAAGTCACGAACCACTTTATTTTATCCTGTTAAGGCGCGTCAACACATATGCGGCTTTTGTCACCTGGCATGGCCACGTGGCATAATTATGACGCGCGGAAAAATTAGCGATCATCGGGCTGGTGAGTAGTTTAGATCAAAGAAAATCCGAGCAGCCTGTGCTGATGTGACTATGTGGGGACAGTGTAGACGTATACGCGTGGCCTGTAAACAATGCCGTGCATCTCTAAATATGAATCTACTACCATTGATTATATACAATCAATGCTACTGCCTACTATAAATTGTAAATTTTATTATTGTAAATACATCATTTGTTGGTTTTTTTTTCAAAATCTGCACTTGTCATTCTCAAAAAATTTTGAAATTATCATAACTATTTTTTAATTAAGTTCATCATCATCTCTAAAATAGTTTAATAAATGGGTTTGCCGTTTTGTTTTCATTAAATTTGGTCGAACCTATAATTTTCTTTGCACCCGAATACGAATCATGTAAAAATACAAAAGCGCGATTCCGAGCCACAGCATCTTCATCCGATGACATTTTTAACAAGATTGCTTAAGACTGTTATTAGTTTTGTATAGTAAATTTGTTTAATACCGCGGCATGTGTGCCACGTATACATGGACGGTATGTCATTTTGTGATAATTTTGGTAATATAAGACGCACGGCTATGCCAGACGGCATAGGCCGTGTATTCATGGACCTGCCTTTAGCGTATTGTATAAAGGGTAACTTTCGTATATCAACGGAGATCATTCAGAAGTTCAAGAGAATCAACAAAAAGGTATGTAAATTTATACTTACCTCAAGTTTATTTTCCTATCTATTTCCACTATAAAATCGTGAAATAATTAAAGGTAATAGAATGAGGCTTGGTACATCAATACAAATATATTATTCTTTAAACACATAATTTAATTTAAAATACCACGTCGCATACCCATGTGAGGGCAGCAGGGAATCTAACTGTATAGCCGACCATGTACGTAGCTGTCTCTTTCCACAACAATATTATTCGAAATATATATGTTTACACATAGGATGTTTATTTAAAACATAATATTTATAGTCCCTTTCATTTCAACCAAAACATACCCATTATTGTAATACTTAACACAAAATATACGTATATCCCAATTAATCGTATTATATTTCATCTTATTGTTTGCTTCGACTTCCTTATTTAATTTCACGGCAATATTAGTGTCGTATGACGTGTACCTCTATTACCTATTACACATTACCTATTAGGTACCTCTAAACTCATTTCATGACAACCACAATAGAATGTTTCACACGTCTTTTTTAAGCACAAATAAAAATGTACAATTATTCTTCAAAACCTATAAATAATGGTATATCTATGTGCTACATACATAATTTTGAAAAAATTATAATAGGTATAATGTAGTCAAATATTTCGATTTAAGTTCTATTTTCCTTATGATAAATATAAAAATTTTAATTCTTGATTTTTTTTAAACATAATTATATTTTTTCTTAACAATATGTAAATATACATACTTCCTGTGCCCATATACATGTATTATAGAAAAAAAAAACAATATATTTTAGTTAGATTACTCTAATCTGATTCAGTCTTTGTTGCTCTATAAAATATATTTAAATACAAGTAATTATAAAAATTAAAACTTTTATCATGTTTTTAAACTCAAGTATCATTATGCAAAACTTTTGGATATAGATATGTACTTCCGCACACTGTATTTAAAAAATAAATAAGTACAATACATTGTGGTTGAAAGATTGTACGTTGGTTCAAATTTTTTTCTATTACGATACATTTTATAAATAACAGGTATTTAAAAAAATCTTTTTTTCAAGTACAAACATTAGTATTCTTGTAAATTCTTTGTGTTTATTGTAGTAAAAATAAAATTAAATATTTTAGTCGGTAAAATATAAATCTCATTCGTTTTTTTGTCAATTAATAATTATAACAATTCTCTTGTAAAAATCATAGGTATCTATGTATGTATGTGTCATAGTATCATATCCAAACAAATAATAGAAAATAATAATCACTTTATATTTTATTCAGACGACTCTAATATTATTTGGGGTTTTGTGATACGATAAAACATTTAAATAATATAGTTAATTTAGGAAAATGATTACTATTTTTTTTAACACAATTATATAGTTTCACTGCAAATAATGTAAATATCTTTGAGTCCTGCATATAATAAATAAAAAATGAAATGATTTATATGTCACTCAGTTAAATCTAAATATGATTCAGTATTTTTTAAATCGTATAAGAATATTAAATTAAAGCTAATTTTAAAAATACAAATTTTACCATTTATTTTTTATTTTTTAATACGAGTACAATAATACTGTGAAACTCGTATGTATACCTACTCGCTGCATATATTATAGAAATGAATTAGAAAATAACCGGCTGGTTTTATTCGGATTCAGGTTTTTTTTTTGCTTTCGATAACTGATATTAAAATATTGTTTATGTAAAAATATCCATATAATTACAATTATTTTAAAGTACAAGTAGGGGAGACCGGGGATAGTTGTTATACGGGGTATGATTTAACACAGGTGTAACTTATTTGTAAATTGTTTCTATGATATTCTAATAGATGGTGTTAGATTCACAATGAAAAATTATCATATATGTACTTATCATAGTTGTGTTATCATTATTTGAATTTATTTAATTAAAATTATTATTTTACATGGAAGAAGTGAACATTTTTTTATTTTCAACATTTTATCTAGCCGTCTGAACATAAATATTTTATGAACATTTATTGTTATAATTAAACAACAAAAAAAAAAAAAAAAACAAAATTTTATGTAGTTTTTGTGGCACCAACGATAATTTGTATAAGTATTATATTATTTATTGTATAGTAATGAATATAAAAAAATATAGATCGGGGTCAAATGTAACAAATGGACTATGGTTCGTTGTAACACCTATTTATTAGTTGTTGTTATTATTTAAATAAAAAAAAAAGGTTTTTTTCATGGATAAAACGGTTGAGAAAAATTAACATTTTATATATAAGATTACTAAAAATACTATAAAATAAACTCTGTATATGCCTATGTTTACAATGTACAATAAATACTATGCTTGATAGATATTTTTATGCTTAAATTAAATAATATAAAAATAATTATATACATTTTTGATAAATTTAAATTTTGTTTAATTGTATTTCATTACTACTTATTTTAAATATTCAAATTACTTTAGGTACTACATAACTATTCAACTTCAAATATTCAAATAATATAATTATCTGAGTATAATATTAGAGTATTGTATGATATACGATCATGCGATTTTTGACATATAATATATAAAATCAAAGGTTTAAATAATAATCATATAATACCTAATACTGTTAGCTATATGAATGAAGTTAAGTTCAATTTGAATGTCAAAACTATTATATACTGAATTTAAAGGTATTGGAGCTAACTATCAAGAGTGAACATTATTAGGAGTCAAATAGGATAAATGTGCTTTTCGTGATATTCGGTTACTTGATATTGTCACAAAAGTGATAAAGAGTAGGGTATTATCTTATTCATTTCACTGGCTGAGTCTCAGGACAACGACGCACTGGCAATGATGGAAGATCATAGCGATGACTTAGATCGGTACCGCGGGACGGTCGGGAGCCCTATCGACCATGTACAACGGCCCAAGCCGGGTAGATACCCGACCTAACCCCGATCTGGGGCAACCCTGTTAAGGGGGGCTTTGGCTTCGTGGTGGTGATATCGGGAACAACTATGTGGTTTATAAGAGATTAATTCAAAATGAACTTAACTAATTACTAATTAAAAATAACTCGTTATTTAAAGGTAAAAATAACCAAAAATAAATTGAGTTAATAAGTTAAGTTACCAAAAATTAAGTATAAAAAATCAAGTTAAGGTTAAAATTAATATAACTTTTAACTTATTAACTCGTTAATGCTCAGCATTGCTAAGAACTACATACTAATTATCAGACTAAGGTAAAACTATTTTCAAAAGTATTTTAAAACTTATTATTATTTATAGTATGTACTAAATTCCAATAATGAAAATATTAAAGAGTAATTTATTTTATTATCATTTAATCAGACTTAAACAATAAATGATGTGTGATTAAAGGGTATTTACTAATTATTTGAGATATGGAGAAAATAATTTACAATGTGAAGTCTGACAGTGATATATATACCTACTAAAAATATGTCTTATTAATATGTAATCAGAACATTAAAAGTACGTTTTTTTTTATCAAAGTGCAAAGTGCTTTTAAACAGTATTTAAAATAAGTACGGTATTAAATAATTTTAAAAAATATACGTATATATTTGAATAGTATTCCGAATACTAATCGTCTGCTAATTATATAGTAGTTATATACTCAAATATCGAGGGTTTCTTCTAAATTTCACCGTGTTGAAAATTTTGAATAAAAAAACTAATAAATATACTATATTTCTATAGGCTATTATACGGCTATTATATGAATATGCACCAACTACGTACTACGATATAATACGTATATATATATACGTATAAACACGTTCCGGAAGGTCATACTCAAAACTCGTTTTTCTACAATGTACTCGTTTAGTTATAATATGCTTTAAACTTTGTTAGTACTCACACTATTAATTTGTAAGACCGGATTCGTATAATAATATATGTAAATCGAATTACGTAACATTCACTTCGTTTGTGCAGGAACAAAACATGCGTGTTTTTGCATCATAATATAGTACTGCGGTGTGTATAAATATAACACTCAGTTTTGTACAAACTACTTACAAAAACGTAATGAAACATAGATACCCATGCACACTTGTTTATATCTGTATACAATTTTTTAAACATTTCTAAAAAGTATCTATGTATATTATTGAATTTTTTTTTTATAAAACAATTTTAGCATTGAACAAATTTATATATTAGATTTAACGCTACACTTACATAACCATTTTTTTTCATTTTTGAGAGAAAACAAAGAACGGAATTGATTTTAAAACGTTTTCAGAAAGTAAAATATTGTATAGAGTTTCACGGAATTTTTTGTTCAGCATTAAATTAAATTTGAAAAATTTGCGATGTAGTGTTTTAAAAATATTTTCAAAGCATTATAATAATATGTTAGATATCATTATGTTTATACAGTAAAAAATAAATATATTTTCAATAATCGTTTTTCGTTAGTTTTTTGCCACGAAATTGTATATTAATTTACTTTATAAAATGTTTTAAGAAAATGCTGTTGTTTGAGATATCTGATTTTAATCGATAACCAAAAATCATAAATTACATTTTGAAATATTTTAAAATTAAATTTTATCATGGTTATAAAATAAATAACAGCTACTACCTATATACGGTAAAATGTGTAATTAGTTTAATTGTTTGTTTTATAAATCGCATGTTAATTAAGTCAAAAACCAAACATCTGAAATGAATTTATTAACATATTGTGTCTAATAAATTTAATTAGTGCTCAGGAAGTCATACAAAGTTGTAATCACTTAATATTTTTTTTATCTACACTTTGTTTCAAATTAATGTTATACGTTTTCAGTTATATTTTGATGGTGTAAAACACAAGCGGTCAAAAGGAGTTAAGTGAGATATTTAAGAAATTCAACAAACATTTACATATTTTATTTTATTAAGTTAAAAACAATTTTTAGACTTTTTCAAAATTTCATCAAATGGGATTTTCAAAATGTTAATGTTTTTTTTTTAAGATAATATACCTTTCAATATATAAGTCTATATCGCCTGCACCCCCTACCTCAGCATTTGGAATTTTGGGATTAAACCCGATACAATCGTTAATGCTTTGTTAGTGCTCATTAGTGCAGAAAAAATTTGGATTAGTACTCTTCTTAAAAAATAATAATTATTCATAATTTGTATTTCAAATTTTAGGTCAAAAATAATGCCATTTGTTAGTGTTTCGTTAGTGCTTGTTTATGCACTAAATATTCTTGTTAGTGCTCATCTCAAATAATAATTTTATATTTCTTTGTTTAGTAATATGCGTAGAAAATATAGGTCTCTAAACATTTTATGTTGCTCAACATCTTGGCGATGTATATATTATGTATAATATGTAAAGTTGCAATGTAATGTTTTTAAGACATTACAGAGCTGTATCATTGACATTATCACTAAATAATATATTTTATATGTTCCCGGGACGTTGACAATTGTACTGTCTTGCAATATAATTTAATTATATTGTTTATACGTTAATTTTATGTTATACTTTGTAACATCACATATTGCATTGTCATAATAATATTCATTTTATACTATTTTAGAGCTGAGTGTAATATTGTTATAATAAATTTATGTTGTACGATTTAAAAAGTTTTTAAAATCTTCCTAAATTCCCGATTTTTAGGTATATCTATTATACAATAATCTAAAAACCTTTGTTGAATAAATTTATTTAAATCAACAATATTCCTTGTAACTATATAATAAAACGAATATCTATCACTTACCAGCTGGTAATCAAATCATAACTATGGCTGTCCCGAAGAAATATTTATGTGGGAGGAGAGGTTAAAATGTTAAAAAACAATATAATACTTCTCTTAAAGACATAAAATAAGCAAAGAGAAAGTCATCAACCATACCTAGGATATAAAGTATATAAACTTCTGTTTAGAAACCTAAAAACTAGATGATAATATTGACATATTATTATAAATGAATATTATTATTTATTTCTTAGTACCTAGGCAGTTTATGTAATATTATTATGCTATAATTATAGGTAAATCTACTTACAGTTTATATTTTTATGTTTAATATACTAAAATTGTTTACTTTTATGTCACTGATGTTAATTTTTTTCTAGAGTAATATTAATATAATTAATAAAAGTTATAACAATTTCTTATTACCTAAATAAAAGTAAAATTATTAAAATTTAATATAAGTATTAAATAGTCGGAAGATTTCAATAGATTTAAATGAATTGAAAACCACAATTATCTATATTCAATATTTACATACCTTATATCATTGTTTCACGTGGAACAATAGTTTTAATAAGTAGGTAGATCGATTAAGGAGTTTGTTAATTGGCTCCTCAAAACTATATACTACTTGTTGCTCATGGTTCATATCTCAGTGCAGATTTTATATTTTGCATTATTTTACAAAAATTGTTATCGAAATATTATTGCATGGATGTTACACAAGAAACATCAATATGACACCTCGTAAAAGACATCATTGCAAGATAAATACGATCTTAGCAACATCGCCAGATTGATGATGTTGAGACAAGTTTTTGTAAAGTGGTGCACTTACTCATCAAACATTTAACATAAATAGATTATATTCTCCAAAAATGGTTGCTTAAACCCCATTATGAGTGACTAATATATCGTATATTTTGGGCTATTTAGAGACATTTTAAATTTGGAGATTTCTAAGCCGTAAAAGGGTTAATTTTCAGTTTTAAGACCTAAACATTTTATTAAACTTTATAAATACATTACTCTAATTAAATTAAAAAAATTAAAAAAATCCATAGTCTCGACTTTTTTATAGTCATTTAAATTTTTTCAACAAAATTATACATTTTGAGGTATTTAATTCAAAAAAGTTGGTTAAATAAGATTTTAACACCTGAAAAATGTAATGTAACGTTAGTCGTGCATTACTTCAACTCAAGTTAAAAAATCAACGGAAAAAAAGTATTTTCGATTCTGAGCAAAGTGAGAGGCTAATGGTTTTACCATGTTTATTTTTTTTAACTCCATGCCAGTAGTGGTTTTTGGGTGAAATATATGGTGGTGTACAACCAAAAAATACTACTGATTAATAAAAAATATATTAACAACATTATTTTATGTTATTTTCTCTAAAATATCGATATAATAGGTCGGCACTGAAATAATTTTATTAAAACATACCTACATTCATATAAAATATAATTCAATTTACATTATGCTTATATATAACCTATATAAGTGATATCGTGAGAACATCTGAATGTGGGTAGATAATAACTGCACCAAACGATAAATGTTGTTTCGACATACGACCACAGAATATAGTTAGATATACATTAGTATATAGGTAAATTAGTTTTTTGCGCCATGCTATATAATTTATAAGGTGTATTTTTTTGGCCGGAGGGGGAATAAAATAAAACTGCGCGTGGGTAAACGGTACATCAAACAAGCGGTTTTCAAGTGTGTGCAATTAATAGCACTGCGGGAGCGTCGAGATTTGAGACAGTGGCTGAGACCGCTAAGGCCGGGCACACTCCTAAGCAGTGCGGTCGCAGTGTGGCGTGAAAAAAACACTGCATGCGGCGTCACAACAACATACCAAAGCAGTATGGTGACAGTGCGATGTGACGCGAAAAAACTCGCGAACATTTTATGATAACCATTAACCGCCCTATGTCCTATGATAACCATATTGTAAACCACGATTTATGATAATCTATAATATATTATCAAATTGTAATTTATTTTGGCGGGAACTTTTAATTTACCGAGTTTAAATTATAACTTCTTAAAATCTTCTAATATTTATTATTACGTGAATTAAGAACTTAATTATGACAAGTTTCGATGATGACTTTATGTTATTCATATTACTAAATAATAATAATAAAGAATAAAACACAAAAAAATGAAAGTATTGGGTGCACCCATATTTGAAAAACGTAGATGGACTTGGAACATTTTCAATTGCAAAATAACTTGCCATGTATCAAGAAAAATTTAAAGATTTTTATAGAATGTCCTACCATCTTTTGAAATTCTAGCCAAGTCAGTATGACGCATTTTACATAAAAGGAATGCTAAGTAAAATCAAACAGAGTAAAATAAAATAACACACGATGTAGTAAAGTTTACAAGTTAACTATACGAAAATACCGCGGTCTAAACATATTTGCATCAGTGTGACCGACACGATGCGTGACGGTTATTCGCGGCGCGCTAAAACACTGCATGCGGCACCGCAAAAAAACTGACATGACATACTGTATGCAGCGTACCACAAGCGCACCTTCACTGCATTGGCGTGCAGTGTTTCTTTCGCGTCGTATTGCAACTTCATTGCAACCGCACTGCTTAGGTATGCGCCCGGACTAATGTAACCTATCTATATATAAATACAGGTATATCTATATGTAATTTATGGCCGCTGCCGATCGGCTACCATCAGCACCCAACAATACAGTGGTTCAATGCGTAATATGTAGGTAAAATAATAATATTCACATGCACGACAATTACTAAAACAGCGATAAATAAATAATGATTTTATATAAAAAAACATGCTAATTTACTGAAATTTTAAGCGGTACACGTGTGCTTGTACGAGCCAATACTGGTTTACACACTTGATGCGCATGTCCCATAGTAATTTTTCACCTATAAAATTGCTGCTTTTTCCATCTATATGTTGTTAAAAAAAAAGGCGGGAACAAAATTCGTTTTTGTAGATTTGTGCTATATTATAATACAGTATATTATACTCAATACTGAATATAAATGTTATACCTACCCATAGTACATAATCAAAGATTATAACTTACATTTATGGACTTAAGCAAATTAATTATACTAAGTATAATTGTCCATGTACCTATATAGGAGTGATAGTTAGAACAGTACCCATGGACAACAGTACCTAAAAATCGATCTATTTCCTAAAATACGCTTATCACTTATTGTTCAATTGTCCCCACCACTGTCATGGATAGAATAATTAAGTAATATTAGTAGTGTACAGATTCTGTTATTTTTATTTAAATTATTTTATACTGTAAAGTTATTCATTAATATTTTTGAAATTAAATGACTTATTAGTTAAATGTTATTGTTTTACATTTTAAGAATACACATTATGAGTGCTTACAAAATTTAAAATATTCATTTCATAACAAATAAGGTTTCAGTTTTAAAATCATCCACTTCAATTCAACGGATAATAGGTATATAAATGTATATTGCCAGAAACTACATAAGTAACATTGTAAGTAAGTACACCTTGTCAAATATATTGTTACATCGATTTGGAAAAGTTTTAGATAAGCCAGTCTTCAACCAAATATTTTAATTACCTTTGTTATAAGAACACTTAAAAATGATATAAACTGTCTGATAATGCAATAATATATTTGGAGGTATAGAATTATTTCTTATTACATTTTTAATAGTTTTTACAGATTTATTTACTTTTTTTTTACATATTAGATATATATTCAATGATAAGCTTGTTGTGTATATGCTACTATAGCACCAAAAAGTAATTAGTTTGTTGTTCTCATTTTATTGATGAAATTAATTTACTTCAAGATCTAATATATGGTACATATATTTATATACCTATAATGTATGTTTTTTTTTGTAAGTTTAGTATATAAAATATTTTTCAAATGGGTCTTCTAAGTCAATTGTATAATATATTTAATATAAAACAGTCGATCAAAGTATGATTTTTTAGTGTATACCTTTAAAAATGATGGATATTTACATAGGTATATATATATATATTGTAAAACATTTTATATCATTCCTTGATGTTTTTAAAGACCATTTATTTTAGTTAAACATCTAATAGGACATTTAGATTAGTGTGTTTTAAGTATTAAGTAATTTTAAGCCACGGATAATTATATTTATATAGGTATATATATCATACTATGTTTTTGTACAAAATATAAGCCGTGGAGCCCGTAATTATTTCAATTAACGGATATTCTCGAACCTTCTACCTGCATTCTTATCATTGTTTGTTATTGGCGTTGTTATTATAGCAAGCACGGCCAAATCGGTGAGTCCGTCGTGTCTGTCGTCCGGTAGAACGTCGACAGGTCGTATACCTAAGTTACGGTGGACCCTTTTTTTTTCGTCTGCACGTCCGACCAGCCGCAAAATATTTTCAAGTGCCGTTAATAGTTCGGTTTTGCGTCCGGTGTTTACCGACGACCATTCGCTTCTTGCGATTTTGTAATGCGTGGGCGTTGCATCGTTGTGTATATGCATTTTATCTGCATTTTTCAAGTGCCGACCGTCGTAGTCCGTATGGTGTGAGTACCGGTTGTGTATTCTCGTGGTAACCGAGTGAAAATATTTCAATTGTTGGTACCATCAACATTGAAGCGAACCGACCATTGTTTGCCATCAGAGGTATCGTAGCAGGGCGACGATTCCATTATAAAAACCGTTGTTGTATATATCGGGTGAATATAAATTATTTGTATTATGTAATAAAACCTACATGTATGTAAATACGCGCGCGTTATATTTATATTTTTTTATTATACCTATATGCCATTTGAATTCGTGTAATCATTTATACTTTTTATTATATACCTATCTATTACAGTTTTCCCAATTGCATATCAATATATATAAATATGGCACAAACAAATTTCCTCTTGGTAGTAGTGTAGGGCAAGCTGCTCGCCATTTCGGGGCCAATCGCCTATACTGTAGGAGCCCTTTTGGTACAGTTTTTTTTTATATAGTTTATCGAATGTTGAATACATAAAAGGAATATTGTTATCTCTAATCATGAAAATTCTATTTAAACATAAAACGTTTCTTCAAAGTACTTATAAATATATAATGTCTACCTATAATATATATACCTACCTATGTGTACAAATTATAGTATTTGCCAATTTCTAAATTCATTAAATATTATTTGATATTCTATGATTATTATTTTAATTTTATTTAACTATGTCATATAATTATTTAATTATGTTACTATTGTATAGATGATTTTTTATACAACAATTAAATCAATGAGTTTTTACAATATTTCATTATATACCTAAACTTTTGATATTTAGTAAGTATTACAATTTCAAGTTTGAACTAACGCCATGAAAATATGTATGTATGGTATTTGTAAAAAAAACAACTTTTGTTGTATGGACTGTATAGGCAGAAGGTAGGTATAGGGACTGGTAAATGGTAATATATATATATAATGCGAATTTATTTCGGGTTGCCGGATTGACGGCTTACTATTAAAATAAAAATACTAAATACTAAATGGGCACAAAAGTATGTCGGCCAGAAAAAGGATTTAAAATAAGTAACATAAAACAAAATACAACAAAATAATAATAAAAATCCGGTAAATTTTGTGGTCAGTAATGATAGACGTTGACGGTCACGGTGATATGGTAGGTACGGTAACTGTGGTGAAGTGATACTTGCAGTAGGTATGGTGGATATGGTAAGGTAGTAACAATTATTCCCGTGCGAGATATACGAGTACAGATCGGTCGGTACTGAAAACTAACGGCCACTAGTAAGGCACGTAATCATAAAAGCGCGAAGTACGTTTTATATCAACGATCCTACTAGCATTATGATTACGTCCGAACAGTATTAGTGTAGTAAGTTTAGTGGCTCGTATATAAATTATAAATACATTATATAATAGTAACGAAATTATGAACATTGTGAGTTTCACCATTTGCCAATTATATAGCTAATATATATATTTATTATATAACTAATATTAGTATATTTTATCAGTGAATATGTTAATTATTTTTTTAAAAATAAAAGCCTACACGTATTATTATGTATAGTTTATGTTTTATAATAATATTATAATGATTTGTTGAGTATTATGTGACGCTCATAGTTCTGAGTGCCATAATATGGCATATACAGGTGTATTACGTGCACGTAATAAATAATAAAAACGTATATACAACGTTACAATATGAGCTGCATAAACTGAATATAAATAATATGGTATGTGTAGGATTTAAAATGACGCGACGATCCGGTAATATTTTTGCAAAATGCTAGTAGTCAGTTAGTGGCGTGTGTGTTTCTGTATGGTAGAGGATTCTGTTAATACGGAAACCAACGCTATGTGTTACACACGTTTTAATTCGCGCCGAAATCTCCTTAAGAGGTTTGTGCCGTGAAGTGTGCACCTACTTCTAAAGAATCAGTTTATGAAAGATAAAGATATGAAAGACTTTTTTGGGGTTTCCGCGTTACTGGAAAAATCACTTTTATTTTGATGTCATCATCATACATATATTTCAGTAATATAATATAGTAACCATAATTTAATAAAAGTAATAAAAATCTTTACTCATAAGATATTTACTGAAAAAATTCAAAAATGAACTCTTGAAAGAGACATGTAGAATTAATAAAAAAATATCTACTCTAAATAATGTACAAGACTGCTACCCAAAAATTTGCTTCCAGAAAATAAAAATAAACCATATTAATATAAAACCAATAGCTTCTTCACTCCGCAAAATACATTCTCAAAGTATAATTAAATTTATTAATAATACTTTCAGTATAAATTATCTAGTATAGCATTTTTATCTAGGCTAGAATATTTTTTTTTAACTTTTTTAAAAAAATTTTATATTTTTCAAGTTATTGAAAAAAGTTAACTATTGTTATAATTATAATTATAATTTATATATTTTTGCTAATTACCATTTCAAACCATCTTAATGGGATTAATATTACCACAGTATCAATATGAAAATTTAGGTTATGTTTAATATATTTTGGTATTGAGTTACTTGTAGAATTATTTATATGTATAAATAAATACCCAGTTTCTACAAAATTATTTGTTTTTATTTAACAAATACTTATTTCGAAAACAATGTTCTCATCTTCAGTGTTAAACAACTGACTAACAACTAGTAGTTGTTTAATACTGAAGATGAGAACATTGTTTTCGAAATACGTATTTGTTAAATAAAAAATATTATTTTGTAGAAACTGGATATTTATTTATATATATGTTTAATATGTATATTTTTTTTTAATCTTTTCAATAATTTTAATTTGAAATGCATTGAAAATGTCTGATTTCTTTATAATTTTAAATCATACAATGTACCATTGTACCTATTTACATTGTACATGCCACATATGTATTTTAAATACTGGGCAATTGTATTATGTAATTTTATGACATCACACGTATTTATTCATTTATTTATTTATACGGAGAAAAACTCTATTTACAAATTATAAGTTTATAATAAAATTAGCAGTTTAACATACAACAATAATTTATCTGAAAATTATATAATATATAAAAAACGGCTTGAACATATATTGTAAGTATAATTATGTAATCTAATATAAATCTTACTAAATTATTAATATTTAGTATCATTATATTATCAATGCACCATTCTTGAAAATGATTATGAAGTCTGACTGTAAATGTAACTCATCACTTTCTGAAGTTATATTTTTAAAAATTTTTGTATCATCAGAAAATAATGATATATTAGAATATTTAATTATAGAATTAATATCGTTAATAAAGAGTAGAAACAAAATTGGTGATAAATTATTGTACAACTAATTATCATGTGGGAAAATAATTGCCCTAACATAATTTTAAGCCAATTAAAATTATTTTTTGAAGTACTGTACAATTAAAAAAAAAAAATCAGAATTTTCGTGTTGTCTAATTTGTCCTTTTAATTATTATAAAGTGATAAAAATGATTTGTTGTTGTTGTTTGCCTTAATATATATTTTTTAAAAATTCACGTTAAACAAAGCAAATTTATGGCATACTAAAGAAATGCTATACTTATAGATTGTATTATATAGAATACAATTATAACAATAAAAGTCGTTTATCCCAATACAAGTGCTGGTAATGTGCCCTATTTGTTGATTTAATACTAAAACAAAAATAAATATTAAATAATGTATATTGTAGATATATTTTCCTGCGTGAAAATGCAAAAAAAAAAACAGATTAAGTTTAAATTTTGCGATGTTGGACAGAATTGACAATCTTTGTTTTATATTTTCTAAATAACACAGGATTTATTTGTCAATCATAGAATGCGATTGTACTATACAATAAACTTATCGCAGGAATAATGTTGCATCTCGTCCAACAGGAAACGACGATAAGGTCTATTCGACCAAAATAAATACTTTTTTTTTATATGTAATGATTAATTTTATGTTCATTTTCGCGTGTGAATAAAAAAATCATAGTAGAAAATTGTCATTAGATTAAGTATGTGGAGTGATATAGAAATATTATTTTTAACGTGATGACGTGATTCAAATTAAAAAACCAATTTGTTTATAGAACGAAGGAAAATACAATAGTTTTAATACCGTCATGATAAATAGCACACGATATAATACAAAATAAATTATATATACTTATTTATAATAAATAAAACGAAAAATAATTAAAATATCAACAAATATATGTATATATTATTCCCATGCCATAAAAAACAATAATATACATAAATTAAAGAGTAAATTGTTTTTAAAATTGGAGTTTTTATTATTTTATTTTAAAGGCTCGTGCTTCAATGTTCAATAAATTTATTGAAAATGCATGCAGTTATATAGTTATAAAATAAAAAAATATGCAGTTAAAAAGCTATACACTTACTAAAGCAATCATAATATATAATATTGTCCTATAAAATATACTTTACACCATAAAGATAAAATTTTCATTAATATTATATATTAATACATACAGGCTTTGACATATAAAATAAACATTTGTCAAAGTTCATGAATTATAATAATATTAATTATGTGTAAAGCATTAGTATATGTTTATTAACTTTTCTACTATGAATACCATATATTATAGGATAAAATTTATAAAACAATAAATATTGAATATTTTAATTGTAAATACTGTATGTAACTTAAGTTTTATTGCTCAACCATTTGAAAAGAAAAAAATGACCGGGTAAATAGTTTTTTTAATTTACCGTACATTGTTCATTATTTATTTTAAAATTCTAGCTGTGGCTAGAAAATTATCATTTCTATCTATAAAATGGGTAGTCTCCCTATTTTTCTAAAGTATTGCTAAAATTATTTTAGATAAATAAGTCATAAGTGAAGAAAGTAGATAACCCAAAAATCAGACGAACTTACTATTCTCGATATTTATACGAAGAAAGTAAAATACTACTTACTTTCAAGTAAATCCAACGATTCTAAATATATTTATTATGAAATAAAATAACTATACTATTTAAAATTCAAGTAAACAGTTATATTTTTGATAGGTACTCGATATAATTTATAATTTAAACAAAAGAAAAAAAGACATTGATAAATAATAAAAGTTATTGTGATTTAAACCCGTTAACAATTACCCTATATCAATAAACAACCGTTTTTAACTCAGTACCAAGGACTTTCATACATAGTGGAGTTAAGAACCGATAAATTTAGTAAAAATTTTAACCATTTTACAAGAAATATGTAGACTTCTAAAGCCTCGATTACATGGTCAAATATTTAGCATTTTTCAAGCATTTTTCAAAAAAGAGAGTTTTGCGTAAACGTGATTTTGAACAAATCATTTAAAATTATGATTACATAACAACAAAAATGAAAATGAACTTTTAATTACTTTTGTTTTATATCTAAACATATTCTAAATATCTATTGAATTTTAGTTTGTCTAAAGTTTAGGTTTCTAAATATAAAAGTAGGTACCTATGATTTATATATCCGTTGTTATTGTTCGTCCATCTTTTTGATCGTTGTTATTAGTAGGGCCATGTTTTTAACGTTATATTATTGATTTTGTTACTATGGATATAGGATATTATTGATTTGCTTTCTATATATAAGTATATTATAGTAGGTAAATAAATTATTTTAAAATTTTTTATGGAATTATGGTTTATTTTTATAATATGTATAGATTCCTGAAATCTAATACACGTGGCTTTTCTAACTAGTTTTTAAAACAACTTCATGTATATAACCCTCTAAAAATGTGGTAGGTACGTGTCCTCTTATCATTGAATGGGTCATATAATATATAGATGGATTCATACTAAAACTTTTAGCGTTTAGTTTAATTACGTTAACAAATCTTAGTCAAGAAAAATATAATATTTAAAAAAAATTAATCCTTAATATAACGCAAGTTGAAGTTATTCAATAAACGATAAATACAACAACGCTCCAGTAAAAATTCACAATTATTAGATTTTTATGGTGGAATTTTGTTATGTATTGAAACGTATTGAATGTATGGAAAAAAATACCATAAGCTTCGTTATCATTTTGTGACATAATGCAATTTAAGCTTAATTTAAAAATTAATACATTTAAGTGAAATCTAGACCCAGGATATAACGACTGCAGGTTCAATATCTGTACTTTTTTCTAATTAATATAAATTTAAAAAATATAAATAATTATCACAAGTTCATTGATAAAAAAAAAAATACATACATATATATTTATATAATTTGATATTTAAAGGGGAAGTGTTATAATATTGCCCTTTACATATTTTAGAATTTTAGTATTATGTGCAT
The DNA here is from genome assembly GCA_025469235.1 of Pemphigus obesinymphae. NCBI lineage: Eukaryota > Metazoa > Arthropoda > Insecta > Hemiptera > Aphididae > Pemphigus > Pemphigus obesinymphae. The sequence goes on along the minus strand of JAIPRL010005427.1, from coordinate 3,799 downwards.
ACAGCATATACCACTACACTGCTGGTCCAAACGGAAATCGTTAATGTGAAACAATGTTTTAAATGGCCAATGATGACAGTAATGAACTGATGACGTCATAGTCTTTTTTTAGATTATAAAACCAATGACGGTCGATCGTAAATATTTGTAAACGATTTGTTGAGACTAACGCGTGAAAAATATCATGACACTCTCTTAGAAGAAGTATATATATTTATATATATATATATATATATATATATAGAGTGAGATTTTAGCATTTAGCATTTGAAAAAACTCCAAGCATAGATTTAGTTGAATAGTCGTCTAAGGTATAGTTATTTTTGTGTTTGTCTCCAGTTTTAGAATTCAAAAAATGACGAGAAAGATGTCATCGTGCGATTGACAACCTTCATATGAACAAATTATTTACTATAAAATATTATATATAGAATCAGGTTGATGAAAATTTTGTATTTCTTTATATCTGTATATCATTGGTGCTTGTATAGCCAAAAGTTTGAGTTAAAAGAAATAAATTATAATTCTTGGTTGTATTGAGTATTTTTAGATCCCAAATATACTTTTATATAGAATTTTTAATTTTTCTAGAATACAAGGAAGAAAAAATAGTATGAAAAACATGTAACACGCTCGTAGTATTCATTATTTATTCTCTATTGCTCTCAATAGGTATATTATATATATATCATGAAACATACCTCTATATTATATCCGCAAAAAAAAAAACTTTTAAAAAGTAAAATACTTGGTTCTGTGCTAAAAAGATAGGGGTGTATGCTGAAATTTTGAGGTAAATAAAAAATTAAAATTAGGTTCAATATTCTGAGCCTAACAGGTTAAATGAAAGAGTATGAAATAGTTATATTATGAATTTCGAGGTAAATAAGATGGCGAAATCAAACCTCAAAATTCTGTATTAAAACTTGTGAAAACTAATTTTGTTGATAAATTGAAATCATAGAAAATAAATCAATATTTCGGTAAGAGAAAAAAATACCACAGAACGAAGTCATTATTTAAAATATTTTTTTTTTCTTTTAAGTACTCTAATTCTCAACCAAATATCCGTCTTCAGGAAAAATATTTATTAAATATATGTTCATATCCTGTGGAGGGGGCTAAGATTACCTCCATGGTTTCCTCATGCCTGTCGTATAAGTCGATTAGTTGAGGTTGTGTCAGGTCGACAGCCGGCATAAAACTTGTCAAAAGGTATGAGGAGTCTTAAAATTAATAAAGGCGAGTTTTCCCATCTCCGATGTTTGCGGGAAAAATAAAATTACATACTTGGGTGTGGAGATAGCCTAAGGGAACAAGTAACCAGTACCAGTCTGACCACGGCTGCAATAGCCGTTCCATCAGTTATATGTGCGAGTCTACCCAACGGCCGTTATGTCGATGGTGTAGGGAGAGCACCAAAGTGTTTTGGGTTAGATTCGCGCTTTAGTACGCCGGATAGGTTCAAAGTGAGAGTAGGTACGTGGAATGTAGGAACATTGAGAAGTAGGAGTGAGGAGTTAGCAGAAGTTTTGAAGAGGAAAAATGTGAATATTTGTTGTGTGTAAGAAACAAAGTGGAAAGGGGAGAAAGCAAGAGATATTGGTAAGGGGTATAAAATCATATATTCAGGAAGGACTACTACAAGAAATGGTGTGGGAGTGATAAGTATTAGATGAAGAAATGAAAGGAAAAGTGGTAGAGGTGATTAGAAAAAGTGATAGGGTTTTTTTAGTGAGAGTAATATTAGAGTATAATATATTAAATATAGTAAGTGCGTATGCTCCACAAGTACGATGTGAGAAAGGTCAGAAAGTGGAGTTCTAGCAAGAGATAAATGAAGTAATGCAAGGAGTACAAGGAAATGAGAATATTGTAATTGGTGGGGATATAAATGGATATGTAGGCTGTAATAGAATAGATTATGATAGAGTGCATGGAGAGTATGGGTATGGAGAAAGAAATGAGGCTGGAGAAAAAATACTTGACTTTGCATCAGCGTATGAATTAGCAACTGTGAACACATATTTTAGGAAGAGAGAAGAGCATTATAAAACTTATAAGAGTGGAGGGAACAAATCACAAATTTATTATTTTATGTGGAAGAGAGGGGGTTTGAAATAGTGTAATTACTGTAAGGTGATCCCTGGGGAAAGTGTGACAGCATAACATAGGTTAATGGTTATGGATATTTGGTGTGAGGAAAAAAAGGATGTACAAAAAGAAAAATATAGTTAAGGAACCGAGGATTAGGTGGTAGAAACTAACAAGTGAAACAGATTGGGACAGGGATGTGGAACATGGAAAGGAATATAAACGAAATGTGGGAAAAGGTAGCAGAGAGTGTTAAGAAAGGAAGTCGTGGGCGTGAGTAGAGGTAAAATGCCACAGGATAAGTAAACATGGTGGTGGGTAGAAGAAGTACTTTAAGAGTGGAGGGAAGTAGTGGAAAGTAGAGAACTAAGGATTAGTAGGAGTAAAACAGAATATATAGAGTATGATTTTGGTGAAAGGGAACACATAGGGAATAGGGAAAGGCTAGAAATAAAGTTAAGTGGTAATGTGGTGGGAGAAGTGAAGAGGTTCAAATATTTAGGGTCCCTTGTACAGAAAGATTGGGGTTTCGAAGAGGATATGAAACACAGGATTAAGTGTGGATGGACAAAGTGGAGAGAAGCGTCAGGTATTCTGTGTGATAAAAGAATCCCTATTAAGTTAAAAGGTAAATTTTATAAGGCAGTGGTGAGACCTGCAATGATGTATGGAACAGAATGTTGGGCAGTAGATAGAAAGATAGAACAGAGAATGAGTGTCGCTGAGATGAGAATGTTAAGGTGAATGAGTGGAGTTACTAGAGAGGATAAACTAAGGAATGAGTATATCAGATGTAGTATAGGTTTAGCTTCGATAGTAGACAAAATGAGGGAGAATAGATTAAGATTGCTCGGGCATATATTAAGGAGGGAAGAGACTGAGGCAGTAAGATTAGTAAGGGAAATGCATGTTGTTAGTAAGAGGGGGAAAGGAAGACCGAAAATGAGATGGGGGGATGTGATGGTGAGTGATATGAGGAAGGTGGGAGTAAGTGAAGAAGATACGGGAGATAGAGTTGAGTGGAAGTGTAGGACCAAGGTAGTCGATCCCAAATAGTTAGGAGAGAAGGCGATTGAGAAGAAGAAGAAATATATATCGATATCATCAGGGTTGATTAATGATAATCATAATATAAACTAGATAAAGTATAATTTATTGTTGAAATATTTAAAAGTCAACTAAGTAATTGATTAAAGTTAAAATTTGAAAAATGATTTAGTTTAACTTAATTTTATTCAGTTAAAGGAATTATTTAAGAAATAAGTTCTAGTTTTTTGTGTATTTTTTATAACCTAATAAAATAATCCTTAGTATTCTTGATAATTATCGATCTACATACCTAATAAAATTTTTTTTTTTCTAAATATATTTTATTTTTATCGTGACATAGAATGAATAAAAATTAACTGTGAATAACTTATTCATAATCATAATATCTATTGTCGGGTGAATAAAAAGTGGGCGCTGACCAATGTGTTAGCAACCTTTTTATCAGGGGTCCTCAAAATGAGTGAGAAATTAAAAATCTTGAATGCGTTATCATTTTGTTGTTATCACGTGCGTCATTCCGACTGTTCGGTAATCCGTATATATTTTGTGGTTTTTTTCATTATATTATCATTATACGTCTTTATACTTTATAGTTTATTTAGTTAAAGTGTATTTCATTTTAATTATAATGTCCGATACTCGTAGTCAGAGCAAA
>JAIPRL010005426.1:5745-32212 GCA_025469235.1 Pemphigus obesinymphae | reverse complement strand
AATTCGTCATAAATCTAATATACTTACTTGAAAATTTAATATTGATAAATAATAAATATACTAAATTTCTAAAATAATATTAAAATACATTTTTTTTTTAATTGTTATTTTTATATATTTTGGAAGAAAATGGACAATGAAGGAATTAAAAATGGATATCACACTTAAATGGCCTATACGCCGAAATGTCCTATACGCCGAAATGGCCACGCCGAAACGACCACGCCGAAATGGCCACGCCGAAACGTCCGGTTCCGACAGTTGTTCTATCAATCTACTACAGAATTATTAGTTCGTGATAATTCTTCAAACACTAAATTATAACAGTTCCATATTTTTATAAGAAAATTCGGTTCTCTTCTTCCATTTTAATGTACATAAGCAATCCAATTTCCCTCAAAATAATCTATTAATGGCATTAAATATTTTTATTTTTATTTTTATTCATTTTCTTTATAAAAATCGGTATCTAAAAGATTTTTAATTGTTTCGATAACTTTATCCTCTTATACATATGTCAAAGCAGGCAACATATGGATGTACTATATAATGTAATATATATATATATAGATAGATACTATTGTTTCATTTTCATGTTTTCTATATTCTATGTAACTAAATTACTAGTACCTATGGATAAACAGACGAACAAACATAACATAGATAAAAGTTGTTTAAACGGAAGGCAGTATTTAAAGGAGGATTCATGGGTACCGGACCCCCCCCCCCCGAAATTTTTCCAATATTTGATAAATTGTTTATGTGAACTATTGGTTTCAGCACAAATATCAATATTTTTAATCATAACGAATCGGTTAATGAACTATAACACTTAGAAAAAACATATACTTATCTACGTAGATTGTGATTTAAATGCAACAATAAAACATGTCAAAATAATCATATAGATCAGCGGTTCATAATAGAATTTTGAAAATTACTTGCGGGCTGCATACATTTTTTCATTAAGTGACCGCAACGTCTACGATTTCCAAGGGGTTTAAGAATTTTAATTTTTAAGAAATATTATGAAAAATAAAAATTAACAATTTTGAAATATTTAAGTACATTTTAAAATTAATTTAAAAATAGCCCCGTACCCGTATCACTTTTTATTGTTTTGTAATCACAAAATTTCCGCCTAAAAGACCAATAAGCGTGACAAAATTGTAGAACTTTAGAAAGTCGGATTTACAATCTGTAAACAGATTTTAATGTATCGGCCTGTATTTTAGGGATCGATCGAGGCTTTTTTCTTTATTATTATAAAATGTAATCAATGTTTAAAAATTGCGATTTTTAATGATAAATAACATGACTAAAAATAAAAATTAAATTAAATTCCTCGATCGATCTCTAGAAAAAAAACTGATGAATTCAAAACAGTTTTCAGAATTGAAATCTGACTTTTCAAAGTCCCACAGTTTTGTCACATTTTTAGGTCGATTTTTCGTTAGTGTTGCGGCTCTTTAAGGATATTAAAATGATATTTATCAATTAAAAAAATATATATTATAATTATAATTTTATAAAAAATGTACACAACTCATTAAATTTATTAGCATAGTATATTTATTATTTTGATAATGATTATTTGATTTGATGTTATTTTGACGTTGATCGACGGAACCTCTCTGTTTTTTTTATGATTTTTTTTTCAAGTTGACAACCGTAATAAATCATTCAAATGTATATCACTCAAGCGATATCTATATTTATTTTTAGTAAATGATAATTTACTAAAAGTAGTTTTACATAAGTATGTTGAACCAAAGATTGTTGAAATAGTTATTACATTTGATAAAAGGGAAGGATACTAATATTCTTCGAGTGAATTCTAAAATTCCATTACATTATTTTTATCTTTAAAAATATTTTTTAATATTATATCTTGCTGTAAGTCAATTAATTCACTTTTCAACAAACCAATATTATATCTTTTGTAGTTGCTACCCACAGATTTTCAATAAAAAAAAGTATTTGATATCATGGAAATGACTGTCATTTCGTTTTTTAAAGTACCAAATAGTTCAAGATTTTGTAGGTTTAGATTTTGTTCCTTTATTGGTATTTATTTGAAAAGGAACAAAATATTCCGTTCTCGTTCTTGAAGGAATACCGATGTTTAATAAAATAGTAGCACCCTATTATATATTTTAGTTAACATTTAAACATTCCAAGTAGTAATTTTAAGGTGCAGGGAAGTACCTATACAACTACTAAATGTGCATACCAAATTAATCCAAAATTTTTCCAAATGCTTGTAATACAACGATTTGCTAGTTTATGTCAAAAGAACATATATAAAAAGAAAAATTAAGAAGTACATAGGTAAAATATCATAGACGCAATTTTAAACATGATTATATTATCTGTTTAGAACTTAATGGTATTTTATTATCACGACCTTCTCAAACAAAATATGTAAATATTAAAATATATTTATAAATATGCAAATATATGTATCGTGTTATATAATGTAATATTTTATTTTAATAATATACACTTTTAATTTATCTAATATATTTAAGAGATGGGGTAGGACTAAAGTACATATTATGATGTAGTTTCATTTTGGTCTTAATACGGGTTCGGGCAAAATAAGTTTAATTATTTTATACCTAAGTGACTCCCAAAATCGGTTATCAAAGTTTTTTTTCTCGCTCAGACGTACCCATTCTACTTAGGGGCGAGGTAATGTATTTTAAAAATGTGTATAGACCTTTATTATTATTGTGTGATGTTGAATTGTTGCGGTTGACGCTTGGTGTGCTGATCGTATATTTCGTTTGGAAAAGTCACGAAATAAAAAGGATTATATTGTACACGCGCAGTATCAATTGTTTCTAATAACGTTAGAAAAAGCTGTAATAAAAACTTTGAATACCCTTGAATAAAGAGTTCTGCGTCTGTGATGGGGATGGGTTAAATGCGCACAATTGAATCTCGCGGAGAGCACATATATAACTACGTAACCGCATTATCGTGTAGGTTATTTGTAAAACCCAACGGATTAAATTTCGGTCCTTAAGTTTTGGGGTGGTTTTCGTCGTATACTCGTATATTCACCCGTGGCCCCTCATTTATTTGTTTGAGAATCTCGTTCTGAAAGGAACGGAAACAAAGACATAGAAAAAGAGAGAGAAGATATTATTATTATTATAACATACGGCCGTCCCCTCTCGCTAGAAGTAAGGGGTAGGGTAAGTACTTTTCCAGGCTATACGACCCGACCCCGCTTTGACAGCGACACGAAATAAATTACGCAAACATTCGGATTAACCCCGTCGTATATCATTAATTATCACCATATGCACTCAAACGATATTGTTACTATATGCGGTGACAAATGGAACAAATCGCTCATCAGCATTTCTAGAAACCCTATTTATATATTGTGTACACTGCACAGAATCCACCTTGCATCAACCTTCCGACCGACCTACCTATTTACTTTACCATAATAATAATAATTTTGATTGGCCGTATCCCTATAATAAGAGTAATTATTAGCATTTCCATTTATCCGTTGGTCTACCACACAAAATCAGAACATATTTTAGTTCCCTGAATTATTTTGGTAGCATCCGAAAACCGCACAATCAAAATGCTAATATTTTTGATTTCGTGCTCTATCATTTGATACTGTAAGAAAATGATTTGTATTAAATTTGATCATAATCACTTGCCTCCTTCGCGCATGCTGACTTAGAAATGAAAAATAGACTGTATCCTACTATGCAAAATTATATTCCAGTAATAGGTAGAGGAGACCGGGGACAAAAGTAACAGTCTCCACTAAATTATAAATTTAAGAAAAAGTATTATTATTTTTCGATAAAAATACTTATACTCAATAGAGAAAGGGAATACCTTTTTGATTATATCACAATAACTTATTATCTTTTACATTAAACCATAAATATTTTCAAAAAAATAAAAATAAAAAATGTTACAACCTACCCCAACTAAGGAACAAAAGTAACGCACATTAAGGACAAAAGTAATAAGTAATTTTAAATAATAAAATAGTAGGTACATAAAATAATTAATTAAGTTTTATTAAAACAAAATAAAACTTAACAAACAGAATTATAATAATCAATCTTTATTTGTTTCTTTTTAATTTAAATACAAGTGTATATTTTAATAATCTTATAATTAAATAATAAAAAAAACCAATATTTTACTCTAGTCTGTAGCAATAAAAAAAATGCAAATATGAACTTAATGACTAATCCTATTTACCTCAAAACTCTTTTATTTATATTAAAAACTTAACAAACAAAATATAATAATCAAGTACTTCCTCTATTAGTATTTTTTTTTAAGTATACGTGGCAAATCTTTAAGCAATACCTATTACAAGAACACTATAATTAATGAATATCACTTATATGTATATAAGAATGTCACTATAACAATTTATTAATGATCTTATTATATTAACCACATATTCCATAGTGTTATTTTCGACCCCATATACCATTTGTTACTTTCAAACCCATACAGAAATATTTTCTTAAGCATCATAAAATTTTAATAAATTTTTTAAAATGTAAATTTAACAAGTTTTACGTATACTAATATAATAGCTAATAAACTGAAAATTAAATCAACAAAAACATTTTTTATAAATATATATTTTTTTTTACTTCAGTAGATCAAATCAGTTTTTGTTGTTTTTTTTTATTAAATTAAAGTGATAACGACAAACTGCTTATATGTGCCATTTACAGTGTTACAAATTATACATTTTCAACCGATTCTTAATATTTAACATAGGAGAAAAAATCAACGGTGTTACTTTCGACTCGTGTTACTTTTGTCCCCGGTCTCCTCTGTTTATGAAATGTTTTATGAAAACACGGAACATCACTTTTTGTGTTGCAATATTGTGTAATAGTAATATGAATACAATTGTATAAATGCAAAAATGTGCTAGGAAGGAAAGCATTAAAAGTTACTCGTTCCATTTAATCGGATTACATTTTTCGGATGTATCAGGAACGAAATTTATTTTTGGTGTAAAGGAACATATTGGAATTTCGTTCATTTTTAAGAGGCACATGAACGAATTTTTTGTTCCGTCTTTCATTCATTTTTCTTGTATTGAACAAATTTTAGAATTTAGAAAAAAATATTTTATTTTTTCTAGATTTTTTCTTTAGAAATATTTAGTTATTATTGAGCTAACGTTATACTATATGCTTTACATATAATATTTACAATGTTTAAAATTGTCAAAAATTCCTGTTAAAATCAGTACCACATTTCGTTGAAAAATAAAATCGTCAAAGAGATTTATTTTAATAGAAAAATCATTAATATTAATTGACAGTATTATCCAGGTAAATGAGTTAAAATGAATTTATTAATATTTATACCTACCATTTAAGTACATTACACCACATCATTATACATATATATTTCAAAATGCAAGGGAGGTCAAATATTCCATCTTGCCCCCATCTGGACGTCCACATTTTTTTATTATTACATAACCTATAATATATGACAATAAAAAAAAAAAGTTGTCGGAATATATTTTCCTACATTTACGAATATTTTTTTCGAGTACCTACCCGTTTTCTATTAAAGTATTAAAATATTAATATATATTTTAGTAACTTATATTTAATATAACAATTTATATTATAGTAATAAATTAGAATATAGGACATTTTCCCTCCGTTGGTAGGATATTTCCTCCCCCCCCCCCAAAAAAAAAAAAAAAAAATAAGTATAGGTGTATATAACTGAAAGCATATAATAAACAAATAATTGAAATAATATGTAAAATAATTGAAAAGAATATAAATTAAAAAGTACAATTTAATAATATTATAATGGTAAAAAATATAAATACAAAAAGTAAAATGTAATAATGTATCATTAATATTAATGTAGTAAAAAAATAAAACAAAATCATTAGCTTTTACAAAATGTACAATAATTACGTTTCCAGATGGATCATTATCATCAGATTCTAAATAATTTTGATATAAATTGATTCTTTATGAAAACTTGCATCTAGTTTCTACATACTAAAATACAAAACTTTAAATTCTTATCATATAACTTGTTGTTAATGCAGTTTGTGTAACATGACACCGTGACTGAAAGGGTTATGTGTGTTATATTTTAATTTTAATTTAGAAATAATTCGGAATGTCCGCCTAATTTCTTGAACAGAAAAAGTGCCCTCTACCTCTAAAACACCGGGGGAAAAGTCGTGAAGGGAAAATAATACCTACTTATTAATTTTTCTTCTTCTGTAAAATTATTAGTATTTTTACATTTATCATAAAACAAATAATTTGAAAAATATTACTTCTCTTATTTACTTATATTTTGTTAGCTAAGATAACAACATTCATTTTTTTTCTAAATTTCATTGAAATGTAAAGGATTTAATAATAAAAAAAAAAAAAAATGGTTAAGTAATTTTTATTTTATTCTACTGAGCATCAATATCAATATCTGTAAATTATTATAATGTATATGATTTTACTTCAATTTTCATCATAACTTTCAGTGGCATGTTAAAATAAATATTACCGTGCTGCGAAAGTTGGCAGCGATAACCAACAAAAAAAATTTATATAAAAAGAAAATTAAATGCAATTTGTTACAGAGAAATGTTGAAGTATGATATGATTGGAATGGAACATTTTTTTCTATTTATCTATAGAATTTTTGAATACAGACATAAAAAAAGAAAATTTTAAAATGAAAAAAAAACACTTTCTTCGCTCAGAATCTAAAACGTAATGACATAATGAGTTAAAATAAAAATAATTGTTGTCATTTATTTAATTGCTTAAATATCATAAAACTAGTTAAACGATTAAAAAATATCTACTAAATTATAAAATTATGACACTCAATGAAATATATTATAATTATTGTTATAATATATTAATATTATAGTTTTTAGGGTATGCCATTTTTAATAGTAATAATTGGGGATGAAAAGGGTTGATATAAAAAGTGTTAGGGGAGGCATACCCCATAGTATACTCTCCACTTAAAACGAATAATGTTACTTTCTAAAGCATTCCCTAGATATTTCCTCGGGTGAACTCATTTATACGCGGACGCGATAAAGTCAACATTTTATGATTACCTACAGATAATGTTATTCTTTATTATAAAAATCTGTATTATTTTTTATTTAATTATTATTATTTATTTTTAATACCACCCATTATAAAACAAATTATTAATTAACCATGTTGATATTTTTTTGTGTTTATTTAATCTTTTAATAAAATTAACTTCTGCCGATTTCAACAACTTATTAATTTATTTGTTTACATCTCGAAAATTATTTCAAAACACAATTACTATAATTAGTTTAATGATCCGGTGATGTTATTCGGCCAAAAGTTTCATTCGAACTTTGTTTGATAAATTAAGCTTTATATGGTTCTATATGTCGTTAGGGCAAAGTACGTTAAAAACTAAAACTTTTCGTTCGATTATGTTGTCCTATATATGTGGTAACTGGTAGCTTACGCAAAGATACACAGAAACAATTACAGTTTTGCAGACCTACCAGATTATTTCAAATGCACTGTACAGTATGGTTGTATGAAATGTCGCATTTAGTATAGTTCTCCCTAGTTCTCGCCACAAGATTATGTATTATATTTATATAAAAGATTAAATTTAAATTCACACACGTATAATAGATAAGTGCATAATTTTCATTACATTTTTATTTATAATTAAAGCTATTTTGCTTTCTGAGCTATTTTTATTATTTATTTTATCTTTTTCCCATATAAAAATAAATAAATTTATGTTGACGTAAATAACTTTAAGATAACTTAACTAACTAATTAACTAAAAATAACGTTATCTAGTATAATTTAAATTTATAGGTATAATATTATGTTAAATCATTTGTATTTTCGACTATTTCATTGGTCATTGTTTTATTTTTTTATATTTTATAATATGTAACGTCGTTGAGCTCGTCTGTATTTTTATTTTTATTTCTTCTTAACAATTTATTTATCTTTCTTTACTATAATGTTATTCCTATTATTATCAATATTATTGTTGTAAGCCTAATACAATATATTGGAGTTATTTTTTTCCTCGAGATTGTATTTATTTCGTTATCAATTTCCTGCTCTATGGTAGCGAATGATTTAGCATTTAATTTAATGTTATTGAATGTTTGGTAATATTTTATATTTTAAATATTTTGTTGATTTTATATTTAAATATTTAGTAAATTTCTGTAAATGTCATAAAGTTGCTTTGTTAATATAATTTGTTACGAGGATTGTATTACAGTATTATAGAGGAGGGCTTTACAATTCAGTTTTAATTTAAGGATTCCTTTTTAGTTTATTATTTTATTTTATACTTCCTCTTCACAACTTAAGTTACTCTTAAAGACTTTTACTTGTTCTTTCTTAATTAATACATTTTTAATTATTTTACCTCTAATATCCTGATTTTGTTTTGATATTTCTCTCTTTTCTCTTCATTTAAGACTCAAATAAGGATCTTTACAATTTTCCTATTTCCAAAAAAGTGATACGTTTTTTATGTTATATTTATTAAACCAATTTTTACTCATTTATATTTAAGTATTGTTGTAATATTTATGTTCCTTCGTTAATATTTTATTATTAATATTTAATTTGATTTAGAATTACGCTACTTTATTAATATCATAATTTAATATTTTCATTTAATTTTTATGGAATCTATTTATTATTAATTTCTGTATACAGTTGTGCACAAACTGGTAATATTTATAATGTAAAATAAATATAAATAAAGAAGCTTTAAATTCAATATATCCATCATCATTATCCCACCCAATGTGTGAAGTGCTTCCCGGCTTTTTTAAATTGTTTTTCTAGACATTCTGGTAATTCGTCTTGAATAATTTAATTATTCTAATTTATTTAAAATTTCTAAAGATGTATCGATACTAATAAAATTGTAATCAAATATAGATTCTGGATGGTATTCCTGTAGTAAATAGAAAGATGAATAATTCAATGTTTTTTTTGAGCGAGTATTTATATCCAAAATGTACGTATTTTAAAAATTGGATTCAACTTTTTTGTTTTATCTTAAACATAATAACTTACTATGTTGATTAATTGTTTTTGTTTTTTTTTTTTTACTAATTGAATTAATATTTTATGTATTTAAGGATTTTAATAAATCGTTCACTATTTTTTTTATGAAATGTATAACTCTCTATCTAAATGTATTTCTCTTATAGCTTCAAGTTGTAAAATTACATGCATCAAAAATTTTACTGTGGATTTTACATTTATATGTTTATTAGATTTTGCTATTACATATTTTGTGATCGCTCATGTGCGTACTAAACTATAAAATATCTATTGCTTGGTGAATTAACAAGTCGTTTAATTTATCTCGGTCTCTGGTTGATGACCTTTGCCCATGAATGGCTCTCGTCACTGAGTTTCCGGTAACATAAATGACATAACGTTCCAATATTACTAATATGTTGCCCCGAAAACAGATTTTTTTTTATTTTGCACGAATGAAGACAATATATTTTATTTATATTTATTCATAGTTCTTAGATTTTCAAAACAAAAATAATAATAAATAATTCTCAATATTTAATTTAAAGGTCGATTCCTAATACCCTGCTCTTGGATAAATTGTATGTGTCCGAACTATTCCGAACGATAACTGATCACATCCCCGTCTAAAATTTACTCGTCTATAATAATTAATTTTTATTTATTTGTTTTAATGTGTAGGTAGATACTTATTAAGACTATAAATAAATAAACTATAAATTGACGCTCTTAAGGGATTTTTTTTTTTTTTATTGAATAAAATTTAATTATACAAACAAAATTGTATGTAAATATTATGTAATTATTACAATATTTAAAAAAAAATTACAGAGATTTAAAATGTACAATTTAGGATGTTACCATTAGTACCACTATCATAAAGAAGAAATGATTCATTGCTCATTGTTAGGGTATATGGTTCAAAAATAACCAATTCTGATAATATCGACGGATTTGCTGGAGGTACATTTTCTTGACGTCTAATTATTTGAACCGATTTCTTCATAGCAACAACTGAAGGTAAAGAAGCAGATATTGCTTGAGATGAACATAGTATTTGAGCAATTATTTGTCGCAGATTTGACTCAACTTGAGTTGATGCTATTTCTTTTACATTCACTAAATATTTTTTCACACCAACCTCTACTGCATTTGGTGTGTGATTGTGGGTGTCCGTACGTTGTATAACCTCATTGTTTTTAATATGTGCCTGTCCACGGGCTCACATCGTTATAGTTAAAAATAATATAATATTAGTACTCGTGCGTGTGCTATATACCTATTATTATCGTATCAATAATCAAATACTATATTTTATTATATATAATTATCTAATGATCAATAATATCTTGGACGGGGAAATATCTGACGGGGAAACGGTGACTGGGAAATAGGTGACGGGAAAGTGTCCTACACTCTACCGGCCAAGGGTATTCTCCCTAGATCCAGGATACGTATATTATAGTATGGTATATAATGTACCTATTTAATATTTATGTGTAAAAAAATAATTATCTTGAAGACAAAGACAAGATTCTCAATATTCTTTTATTACTTAGTAAGTGAATATAAATGGAAAACATTTGTTTTTATTTCAGATAAAATCGATTTGAAAAGAAATGAAAATTAAAAAATCAAATGTCACACTTCGAACATGTTTACTGGCTATTCAACTGGTAATCATCGTTTTGACTATAGGATTGATGGTAGTAGTGATCACCAAAAGAAAATGCAAGGTACTGTATAATAATACTTCTATATATTTTAATAATTTTGATTTTAACAATAAATTATATTTACCTATAATATTTTATAGAGATATATATTTTACCCCGAAATTATAAATATAGAATAATAGTTGTTCGATCCCGCCAAGAATTTGATTTACCCCCCTCGACACTGCGAAATAAATCATACGATCAAGAACCATGTTGTACACAATAATACAGAAGCAACACTACTGAGTGGTTGTGGACTAATTTGATAAAGATCCCCTTTTAAATTGCATACGTATCATATGGTTATCATCTAATAGGACTAACCATTCCACATTCTTTGGTAATTTGGTGTATGGTATAAAATAAGTAAATGCGTTACTATAAAGAATAATTATTATTTTATACCTAAATTATAATTATCAAATCAAAAACATTGTAAAAAAGTGAATTTATTAGAAATAAAACAGAATATTATTATCTTTGTCATATAAAATGATTGTAGACTTATTAATTAATTACAGTACCTACATAATTTATTTATTATGAATAAATAATATTTATTTAATTTATTTATTTTATTTAATAATAAATAATATTTAAGTAATATATTGAACTGTAATGGTTTATAACATTTATTGTATTCTTTAAAAAAATATTGTCTGTCAACTGACTCAGGGATATCTTCCAAAATTTTAAAAAAGTTGTTTAAGAATTATATCTAGTTCTAGCGTTTAAAACACTATTAATTTGCATTAAAATTCATTATTTTGCACATTATTTCAATTTAACACCAACACTTTATACCGAATGATTTGTTTCTAAACAATAATAATAATTCTAAATAACATTTTAAATATTTGTTATATTTAGAGCTCGGATTTAGGTTCTAAATATGCACTAAAAAACAGTATACACGAATACAGATGCATATTTTAATAAATATTCGATAGGCAACAATTATTACAGAAAACTATCCTTATAAGTTATATTATAGTCTATTCAAAATAAGATCAGTAAATTGCGGCCAACTTGAGCGCAGGAGCGGCTTCGTTCCGTGCTTTTGTCGAGCACGCAGCCGTTTACGGGAGTTTCATATCATTATAGTATTAACTAAAGTAAACACAATTTAAAATGCATGTGGCTACTCGGTGACCGGCCCGCAGTGCAATGTAGCGTATTATTTCGTACGTTGTGGCTCGTCCAGCCCGCACTGTATAATATTAAACGGTCGACTTGGTGTCGAAACCGGTTGACGTCATATGATCGAAGCCAACGAAAACCCCTCGCCGCCGTCTACTGATCTCATTTTAAATCGACATAGGTAGATATATAATTTTAAATACATATAAATATGTATTGTAAACAAGCTTTTTTAAAAAAGTATTATTGAGAAATTTACAAATATTATAAAGTCGGGATCCCACGATTCGTATGTTCGCCGAATATACTTATTTGAAAAAGTACCCAAATCATTTATGTCGTTTCCTTTCTCGTATATTCGAACATTTTTCACCGTCATACTCGTCAGTCGTCATTCATCAAATATTCTTCTACATTTAGAATATTATTACCTTTTTTTAGAAATGTTCAATTTATTTTAAACAGCAATATAGTTAATTTTATCAATGTCACTATTTACTTAGTTATCCACAGCTGATATAGGTTATTACTAGAGATAGAATTTTGATGACATTTGCATTTTTTTTCTACAAGTGCTATACAATCCTAAACAAGCTACAAATTTGTTTCATTACATAACGATTTAAAATATGTATTTTTTGGGGGCATTTTTTGAATTTTTAAACGCATATTTTCTTTTTTAAAAGTAATTTTTACAAATATTTCGTTAAATTTGTAAGTACATTTATTAAACTAATTTTTATTTATGTTAAGCTTTTTTTTTTGTGGCGTTTGTATAATAATTTTATCTTATCTCGAAATCCAGATTTATATCTGATGAACTCAATTACCTACTCCACCAATATAGAAAAAATAATATTATTTACTACTAGGTTTTCGATGATTAAATAAAAAATATAGAACGAATTTTAAACCACATATAGTAAGATAGTGTTAGTAGTGAGTACGACACTAACGTGAAAATATCGCTGTTATATATACCGAACAAATAACATTAATATTATATATTTCAAAATTTAAAAACGCCTAAAATAAAGTCAACTGTAGGAAGCAAATTACATAGTTTTGTGAGCGAGTATGGTGCCGATATTTTTTCAACAAATGGTATTGTGCTTTTTTTATAAAGTGTGTAATATCACAATCAATTTTTTAAATATTTTAGGGCATTTTTGCATTTTTTTAAATGCATTTTTGAGTGGTTTTAGGTCATTAAAATCCTACCTCTAGTTATTACTATATATTTAGAGATTTCGAGCTATATAATAAAATACAAGTGATTGTTCTGGATTTTATGACCTATAAATGTACTATTGTACCTAATACAATATTAATCGTAGATTACTCTATAACTATATTTTCAAAAATGTTGAAATCAACAGTAGCATTTTTGGAGTGCCAGGATTGAAATGAAATAACATAATATTATCCTATACAAAAACAGACGGAGAAACGGATTTAAAATTTATAAAGTTTTATATTGGCGAAAGTCACTGTTGGCAAAAATTATTGGGGAATGCTGTTGGCGAAATGCTATTTTGTCAAATTTTTTTTGAAAATGCGTGATAGCGAATTGTCTTGATGTCAAATTATCGTGTTTGTAAATCTTTCTATTGGGGAATGTACGTTGGTGAACGTGCTTTGGTGAAATTTAAATAGCCGTTTTATCTGCATAGTATTCTATATTATTCATATGATATTAATATGATAACACAATATAAAGATAATAAACGTATTTATTATATTTTGTACAATAAAAAGAAATATAGTTATAAGTATTTAACAGTTGATCTCAAGGCCATTGAAACCAAAGCCTACAGAACAAAAGAAAATATCTTGGCTGTCGATTCTATAGTATTCTGTACTATAATATAGTATAGAATATACTATACTACTATAGTATTATATAGTAATTTTTGGTAGTAATGATACTATCAATTAATGGAAATTAATTTTCTAATTAATGACATCCTCTATATTATAGAATCTTTATTCAAATTTACTATAATAAAGAACTCAATATAACACATGTTCATAACATAAACAATAATAATTTGTAGTTATTTGTATATATGTTACAGACGATTTCATCAAGCATGTGGACTTTATTGGTAACCATTATAATTGGTTCAATCATACTGGATTTTGAAGTAAGTTTATTAAAGTATATTTTTTGACCGATATATTTTATTTGGAAACTATGTAATTGCACTTTATTATAACAAAATATTATTTAAATAAAAATATAATTATTTTATTAAATTTTTATGTACCTATATATACCTATTATACCTATATAACAATATTATTATTGTATTATTATTTTATAATGCTTTCTGGAATATATCGGCAACGAAATTCCTTTTTTCTAGAAAGGAATATATCGGAATTGTGTTCATTTTAGGAGAAGTTTCAAAATTTATACTTTTTAATTTTTTATAATTATAATTCAAAGAAATTTTAGAATTTATGAAAATTATTACAGTTTTTCTTGAGGAATGTAGCCTAGTTATTGAAGTATTGAACTATATAATTCGATTTATATGCAATAATATTTCCAAATTTTGCCATTTATTATTTACATTAGTACCTGAAAAAAAATTAATAGTTGTATTTATTTCAGTAAAAAATACATTACTATTGAATAACACTATATTCCAGGTAAATTCATTAAAATCTTAATGCATAAATATTAAATTAAACAAATTATTTCTATACAAATTATAAATAGACACTCAAAATGCAATTTGTTGATATTATTTGCGCAGTATGCTCTTATATTTTACTGCGTAATTATTATATCTATTATATTATACTTGGACAACAAACTAATAATCCTATTTGTCATTTTTCAATATTATGAAATTTTTTTTGTCTGTACCCAAAAACCAGACTTCAACCAACATTCTAGAAATTATCCATAAGAATATAAAATTCTATTTTTTTTTTTTGATAAATTTCAAACTTTGTATAATATTTTACATAAATAAAAATATTGCCGTCGATATTAAGTCGATGATGTAACAGCGAATGCGGAATGTATACAGAATACACGTTGATACACATAAAACAAAATAAATGAAATAAATAATGCGCACTTCTCACTCGTCAGTCATTATAGATGTTGAATTTTCAATATGGGTACTAGATGTTTAAATAGTAAGAATCAGCGAACGCGGGTGTATTAGGTAAATAGGTACCAATATAATAACATAGGGATTCCCCAATGGCCAATATTCGTATTTTGTCATAAAACTGATAAACATTAATAAAATTTATATTTGGAGTTTGGACATCCCTAATAAAAACGGCAATATACAATGTAGAATCTATGCAGCCATGTACAATGTACATTATCCAAATACCCGGATTGAATAATATATTTATATTTAAACAATTTACATATACATGATAAATTTTGTTCACACAAAATAATGTAAGATCGATATTGGACTAAACCAAATTTTTCGAATTTGAGACTTACTAAGACCGAACTGCAAAAAATAATTTGTAACTAGACCGAACCGAATATTTTTTTAAATAATCGAACTGAAACCGAATCGAACCAGTGATAATTTTTATATGGGGAGACCAAACCACACCACGATCCGGTTAGAACAACCGAACGGCACGAACAAAGACTGGACCATTCAGAGCTCTACACACAGCTCGAATCTCCTTTAACACGCGCTCAAGACCTACAGTCTGTCAATACTACTCAATAAGTTTAATAGGTAGTACGTACACAATTAGATATTTAACAAATAAGTATATATATATATTATATTGTATGTCAATATCACAAAATATAACAACGGTCGATATACTCTTATATTGTGGTTGGGGGGGGAGAGAGTCGCGCATCCGAAAATTCTTATCGCCCCCATATTGTATTTTTGTACCTGTATTTTTTACACGATCGATCGGTTTCACGCGGGGATTTTACCTTATAAGTATTTAGCCTGGCATAAACACCTGCATTATATATATATAATAATAATATAATAATGGTATAATAATAGTACAATACAATAAATGACGACCGCGGCGGGTCAAAAATTTTAACTATAGAATATTCGACGGCCGACAATAACATAATATTATAATAATATACCTACTAATAATTCATAAAAATTATTTTTAAAATTGCAGATAAATGATGGATTTCACGAAACAAGAAAAATATTTATTATAAACATAAAGTTATTAAATAAATTATTATTTCAATTAGGTACATTTATTAAATTATCTGATGCTATACCCCCCTTACCCGAATCTAGTTTCGAATACGTAGCTGTGTACGATATTATAAAATATATATTGTATTTTTTATTATATATTATAATATTATTTTATTATTTTTAACAGTCGACAACTTAGAAACTCGAAATAGGTTTCGGCCAACTAGAAAGTTTGAAATAAACATTGAATTATTTTAATAAAATTATGTTTCATAATAGGTCTTTAAGTAAGTATTAAATAAATATATATAGGTAGTATATTTAATAAATATTGATTTTTAATGATTATTTTTAATTCCATTTTCCTTGAAAATTAAATATTTTTAAGTTATTATTAAATATTTTGTTTTTAAGATAAAAAAAATTAAATATTTATTCGATCTTGGATAAACTTAAAAATTGCATTATTTGACTTCCAATCATATTTAAATATTTATTGTAAGAGTGATTGATAAATATTGTGTGGGTAATAATAACTGTACAAACATAAATGATGCTTAATTCCGTAAATGATTAAATACATTTTAAAATATTATAATAAATATAATAATATATATTTAAATTTCATATATGAGTTATTATTTTGTAATATATTATATAAATATATAAATTTAAATCATTCACAAATATTTTAATAATTTTAAATTATTAAAATAAAATAACATTATTTTAATATTTGTGAATTATTTAAAATTAAATATTATTATAAAAAATTACAAAATAATAACACTATGACAAAATTTTAAATATAATATTAATATTGTTATCTTCAAAAAATATTATTTTTACATGAAAGTTATAATATTTTAAATATAATCTAGTTCTAATGTTATAATAATATCAATGTTATTGTAATTTATACAAATCATGTTTCTGTGGTAAATATTGTAATTTCAATGCAATTTATAAATTCCAGATATACAATTGCAAATATTTATAATTAAATTGCTAAATATTGGGGTCGGTTTGGAATGAATCGGACAATTTGGTGGAGCTGACAAAAATTTACAAAAAATAAATTCGCTAATATTACACGGAATAAAATATTCACGGGGACATTTTGATCCGGCAGGGAAATTTTTCCGTTTTGAGGATTTTTTTAGTTTTAAATTAAATTATTATAATAAATAACCTATTTAACAGTAACTATCATACTCGTATAATATTCATATTACTATAAATATAAATATTAGTAAATTCGTTTTTTCTAGAACCAAGTTGTAAAGAATATAAATAATATTTAATAATATATAAGAAGAACAATATTATTGAAACGGGTATATTTTTTAAAACATCATATTTTATTGAAATATACATCAATATTTACACTTATATTATAAATTTAAAAAATGCTATTTAATTTAAACGTTTATGCATCCGTACAGGGCAAATACTATTGCCTATATAGTACTATTTAACATGGAATCGTCTATAGACCCCCTTGGAGACGACAGTTAGTATTCTAAGGATTAACAACAAAATAGTAAAAATTAATAATAAAACTGGTTTAACAATATTAAAGTATTCTTATAAAATCCATTTTTCGAATTTTCAATAGTTTTCTACCAAAATTAATGGAAATTATTATAAATCGGAAAATAATAACCAAAAAATTAATAAAGGAACACAAAATCCTCAAAACGGAACAAAATGTCACCGTGGACTTTTGTTCCGTTTTGAGATTTTTTGTTTCTTTGTTGCATTATTTGGAAAATGAGTAAAATATCACTGAAACGGAATAAAACATCCCCGCTGGGAACATAAAGTCAAGGTAGGATCAAAATTTCTTAGGGGATTTTTTTGTTCCTTTATTGGTATTTTTTTGAAAAGAAACAAAAGTCCCCGAAACGGAACAAAATATCCTGTTCAATGTCGAAAATAAGTCATTCATATTAATTGGTTTTTTTTTGGTTGGGGGAGGGAATAAGTGATAACCGATAGCACAAATCACAAATGCAAAACGTTATTTCCATGCATTATATATATATATGCACATTTTATAAACCATTTTAAAGTGTTAACATGACATGAATGCGTTTTAATTTCAAACCTTTTTAACGCCATCACATAAACGTAGTTTAAACGTGATTCAAAATAGTTGTGTAGTTAGTGACGATTTATTATTTCTTTCAAATGTATATTAATAATACAATACCATGAGATCAGCAAAGCAAAACGGGCGGAACCCTAATGCCTAGCCTAGTCTTTGTATTATTTGTTCTTAAGTTTTATATTTTTACCAATCTAAATAATTAATTTTGATTTTGATTATCTTTTGATAAACAAGAAAGTATAAAAAAAATATATGTATTACACCTGGAAAACAAAAACTGCGATTTGAAATACAATATTACGTATATGCCTAATACTAGTTTAAATGCAACACCTACCAGGCGCAACTCCTTTTAACTTCTTCAACTCTTTTTGAATGTGATTACTTGTAAGTGCAATACATTTTGAGTGAACAACCTTGAACGTGTAACTCCTTTTGAATATTACACCTTATAAGTGTAATTTTTATGTGTACAAAATCTCATTAGTATAATTTTTAGGTATTTTTGAGTTACATTAAATTAACAACTACTTTTGAGTGTAACTTATTTTGAGTGGGATTTGTATACTTCGGTATATGTATTTTATCGGGATCCGTAATAAGATGGTAGCCGAAGTTTTAGAAATAATATTCTCAATTAATTAAAATAAAAATATTAAACATGTGCCAAAAATTAAGACTGCTTTCTAGAGATAGGCCTTCATCCCTAAAGTACTTCTGATGTTAGGTTGACAAAATAGGTAAACCAAAAATTCATCGAACATATTATCATTCTTGAGTTTTTATAAGAATTAAATGTAACTGAAGTAAATAAGTTACTGAATGTACTATGAAGTTATTGTGTGGTACTTACTAGTACCTATCACACAACGTTACAATTATATATATATATATATATATATCAATAAAAATTAAATTTAAATTTTGAAAAATACCACTAAAGTTCGACGATTTTATATACATTTACCATTAAATATAATATAGTATAATAAAATATAGTAGGTATCTGTACATGTAATTGTATCGATCGGACTTATTGTTATGGGGGTTTTATATAACTGTTATCACAAGGTGGAAATGTTCTTATGTACGATTGTCATATGCTTTCTTAAAACAAAATTTTACTGAACCAATATTTGAACATATAATATTCAAAACTAATCGCTATGCTGCTTTTAATATTACCGTAAATGATTTAAAACTATTTTGTTTAATGAACTTTACTATGATATATTTTAAATATCCTAATATAAGAATGTATTGGTCAAGATTCTAGTGTAGAGGGAATAAGATTAAATTAAATTTATATTTGACAAGTTTTAGAAGTTATGCCCAATAATAGATATGCTTCATGAATCTTTCCATAAAGCAGCTAATGCAGAAGAACATAGCTTCTATTAATGATACCTTTCAAAGAGAGAAGTAATTAAAACAATACCTAAAAGCTAAAATAAAAAAAATGGTGGTTTAAAATATGGATTCAAGCTAATACTAATAATGGTGATGTCAATTGTTTTGATTTATGGCAATAAGACTTTGGTTACATTTAAAGGACATATTGTTTACTATATTTATATAAATATGTAATATTAATATGATAACACCAACAAGGAGAAAAAGGCCAAGTAGCATCGAAAAAGTTAAAAATCTCAAAAAAAAAAAACGAATTGTTAAAGTTACCCCCCAGAATTATGATTTTATGAAAAAGGACATTAGCTAAAAAAATGTATGCAGTTCAAGCATTTCATTGTAGTGATGTAGACTGTAAATAGAGAACAAGATATGAATGCATGAAATACAAAAAAATTGTGTGTGTATCCTAAGTTTCATACTAAATAAGAATAGGAATAGGATGATGTGACCAGACGTCCCGATTTTGGCGCGACAGTCCCGATTTTCAATCAGGTGTCCCGCTAAATATAGTGATCAAATCGAGACAGTAAAATGTACCGACTTTTAATCGACGTCTCGCTTTTGTCCCGATTTAAAATAATAGTTAATTTTTTCTTATTTTCACTCATGGTGTGTATATTTTATTTTCCATCAAACCATATCAGATTATTTTGTACAGTTTTCATAATCTATACTGTGTTATCACTTATTATCCTAGAGACATAGACATTGGTTTTTATTACATTATGATCTGAACTCTCAATCGGCTATAACCACGGTCTTAGAAATGAAGCCCAAGTGGTTACAACTGATAACCAGATAATGATGTATAATATTTTCATTTTTATCAATCAAAAATGTTCATAATTATTTAATTAATAATTAATAGTAGTTTTTTAAATGTTTCAAATTGTTATTTTCAAATAGGTAAAATAAAACGTTCATGCATTTTTAATAATGAACTAGCGAAAAAATATCCATTTATAAAAAAACACTTGGATTGTTTGTCAGATATAAACTGTCTAAATGTCACTCTACCTTTAATATGATTTTTTTTTTAGAGAAAAAATACTATTCTCATCAATAATAATATATAAATGCTATATGTAATGTAATATAATGCTATATATGTTATAACAACTATAAAATTATGTTTTATTATTTTTAATGTCTAATTTTAGACATTTTAGCTCGAGGAAATGTGTTAATTATTAAGGGAATTTAACCCCTCCCATAAGTACTATCTTATGAGGAGGGATATCCCTCTTCCTCTAGCTCCTTTTGAATACTTGTTCCACTTTTATAGAATTTTGATCTGGTCATTTTAGAATAGAATAATATAAAAATAAAACGTTTTTTATTGTTTTAGATATTAATATATAGCTGGTATATACTTTTTTCCCGAAATAATGTTAACTATTAGTAATATACTAATTTGTATTTAATTTACAGGTGCTTCTACAGTACTTTACTCCAACATTGCCATTATGCCTCTTATTGCCATGGCTGCGGGAATTAGGGTTTGTCATATTCTACGGTGCGGTCGATCTAAAACTCTACAGGTAATCTGTAAACTGGATTAACGGATTGCCGAATACGATTTTACTAACGAATGTATATCATTAGGATTCTTATGCAATTTCGTACTAGAAAAGCACATTGTTGGACGGTTAGTGATAAAGATCTGTTGAAATACTTGTTGTACGCTGTTACCGTAGTAACGGTTTACCTTGCCGCTTGGACCGCGGTCAGTCTTAATTTTTTCAACGAAGGATGGCCTCTCTTAATCTACTTAGAAACTGACGACAATGTACTATACTCGACATGCAAACCTCAATGGTGGAATCACGTTACTGAATTAGGTAATTTATGAATCATTACATTTTACATATTTATAGTAACAATCTAACCGCCGTTTCATTTTAATTTTAATGCGAATTAAGTCATCGATTTGCACCTGTGAACCTGTGCAATCATAATATACATGACTAGTATTACTTTTTTTATAATTATCTATTATACATACGTATATATAATCAGAATGTAATACAATTTTATACATACGTGTTGTTTAACTGTGCGAACAATTTACAAGGATAAAACTTTATTATTTAAGTACTATTTTACTCGTAGTAACTCCAACTCGTAGTTCTATTATTCTATATCATATTTATAATTGGTGTAACTAGAAAGAATTACAAATATATACTTTAATATATATTATGTGACTAGTATACTAGTAATACCTTTTATGGTGACCAGGCGAACTTTTTTTCGTAGGGCTCTTGTTTTGTTGCAGTGGGGAGATCTAAGTGTTTATCTATTATGCGATCCTATTATTATACTAAAGTAATTTTAAGATTATATAGCATCTACATTTGCATTAAACCACAGTAAAGGGAACAATGTTAATATTTTAAATTATTGCAGGTATAGACTGTGTATTTATTTGACTTTATTTATTATTCATATATCATAAGTTATAAAAATGTGTGTAATTAATTATAATTTATAAACACGTGAGTACTAGTAATGACACTTAAAATTATTTTCAATATTCATAAATATTTTTAAAAAAATCTGGAAACTGGCAATTACATTTGCCAAATTCAGAAATATGGAATTTAATTGTAATGTGATAATATAAAGAACTTGGAAATAGTTATAAAATAAAAAAATTTAAATACGAGTTTATCTAATATACCGCAGGTTTATGTCAAACTTATATTTAATAAACTAATACATAACCTGAATTTAGTATTTTGCATAGTTTCATTATAATATAGTGTAAATAATATAAAAATGCTTTTAAATAGCCAAAATTAAATGAACGTTTGATATTTAAGCCTAGTCAAAAATCATAAGCTTGTGTTTTGCAAACCCTAAATAATTTTATAAAAATAACTAAAACTAGTAAAAATTAAATTAACTGAACAAAAATTCAGAGAAGTATGATTGGAAGTATAAATGGAAAACCATTTGAAATTATTCATGACAAGCTATATTCAAAAATATAAACCCTATTTGAATAGCTGTGGCAGAAGTACACATAATATTATCAAAATTAATGTTTGAAACTACATTTGTTTATTTTAATTTTAAAATTATACATGAAAAATATTCTTCTTCAATATATTATTATTATAAGGGTATAAACTACTATTAAAAGTTGTGTACATCAGATTGCCGATTTCCAAAATCTTATTTAATTCCCCGGCCCGTTTTTAAACTATTCTCCAGTCGTTTTGAGAATTTTTATGCCTTTCGTTTATATTCCGCTCTATGTTTTCGCCTTTTCTCCGAGCTTTCGACGCCGACAAGAAAAAATGCGATTCCTAACTCGCCAATTTCCGTTATCACTCGACGTATTCCATAATTTTATTACGGAATATTCTGTAATAAATAAATAATGAAAAAATAAATAATTCCCGTATTCCGTTATTTCAGAAATTTCTGAAATTGGATTTAGTGACCTTTGTAGACCTTTCCGACGCCGCGGAAGTTGGATTTCCGTTTCTCGGACGTTTTGACGAATGAACGTTTCTTCGTCTACCAATCGTTCCCGCCCGTCCTGGACGTTCGTTTCGAATATGTGTATGTTGTACATACGGTGTCATCCGTATCTGAATAGTTTAAATACAAGAAATTTCGCTCACGTTATCACCTATTGTGTAGTTTATGAGATTGAGGATACATTTTCGATACTGGCGCACCGGTTTGGATTCCACTCTCCCAATCTGTTTTTTTGCGACTTTTTTTTATCTGATATCAGAAATTATAATATATTTTCTTATTATTTTTAACTTTTGTTATTTAATATTTCTTATAATTTTGTTTTCGTTTATTTGAATTAAATTTTATACCTACCTATTTTATAAATCCAAATAAGTATTTAATTATATTAAAAAATACCCTGTGACGAACCGTATTAAAGTATTTAAGCCTGATCCACTTATTCACACATTAGGTAGGTATAATATAATGTAATTTAGAAAGAGCCAAACTGGTTAGAATATTTCGGTTTTGCGGTTTCGGGTTTGAAAATGGTTTTAATTTTTCCGGAAATGTGGTTTCGGATTTAAAAACAATTTCGATTATTTCCGGGTTTGTAGTTACGAATTTTAAAAATGTTTCAATTTTTTTCGATTTTGCCGTTCCTGTTTTATAAACGGTTTCAATTTTTTTCCGGATTTTAGAAGGTTGGTTTTCTCACACTGAAGGAAACTATTAGGATAATAAAAACCTTTATAAAGTAACAACTAGAATGATTTTCCTATATAGGTATCTACTATATTTTTATTATACATTTATATTTTATACCCATATTATATTTAATATATGTATTTGAAATCGTCAGACTTTCGTGATATTTTTAAAAAAAATTAATAGAATTATTGATGTGTAGATATGATATTGTGTAAAACCTGTTGCACTCAGACGAGAACCGAGCGAAGCGACTATATTTATATTTATAAAATTAATTTATATTATAAATATTCGATAATAATAAGTTTGATCGAAATTTTAGGGGTGAACGATTATCTTATAAAAAGTGAACGCCAGTTTCTGCCGGAGTAGGAATATTTTTAAAATTAATTAACAATATTATTTCCAATAAAATACATAAACCGAGATATATGAATTACACTCAAACGTAATTCTACTAATGAGGTGTTGTACTCAAAATAAGGTTCAAGGTTTCGGACACAAAAGACTTACAATAGTCTGACTTAAAAGGAGTTACACTTACAAGGAGTTGAGGAGTTGTACCTGATAGGTCAAGCTAGTTTCTAAATAAAACATACAGAAAATTAATGTAAAATTTCCAAACACTATTTTGAATTAAATAATTGTATCCCATAAACTAAAATATAGGAATTAAAGAACCAATATAATATTTATTTTAATAAATTCAATATTATCAACCATTACGAAGAAATTAAATAATCACTATAATAAAATAGGTTATATTTAATATTATGATTAAATATTATTTATTTTATATTATAATACATACGATCTGAAAATAAACATATTATGATTTTAAAAATTTCGATTTATCCGGTTTTTAAAACCGGTTCACTCCTTGGTAATTTATTACAAAATGTAGTTAGAACTCAAGAATAAAAATCAAAACAACAATAAAAAAATTCAATAAATGAATAATGTTGTGAGCTGTGTGATACTGCTATTAAATATATTGATTACCTTTTCCTTACCGATAGTCATGCCAGCTTCATAACTTAGTTTTACTATTTGTTCCAATCTATCTTGATACAATGTTGTCCAAAGTTTGGTTTTTGTTAACTTTAATTTGAGATTGACCATTCTACACTACGACTTGATACGGGAAGCGTAATAATTATTTGTATAGTAATATATACATTTGGAAAAATGTTTTGAAGTGAAGCTGTACATAAGTAAAACAAAACTTTTCTATATCAGCTGAATTCTGTATATTTATATTGCCTATATTATGTTCCTTAATAAGTATACACTCTATACCATATTAGTTTGGAACACGATTGTAAATAAACAGGTCACCCAACAAAGCCGATTTCCGCGGTCAGAAAATGTTAGGATGATTTTTTTTCCGTCAGGTAGAGCTAGTAATCTTTAGACCCAGAAAATCGTTCTTTCTTACTAAACGCGTATTAAAATAGTTATTTTAGCACTGTTATTTATGATGTTTAAAATCACGATGCCCACACAATTATACATGC
The DNA here is from genome assembly GCA_025469235.1 of Pemphigus obesinymphae. Classification (NCBI taxonomy): domain Eukaryota; kingdom Metazoa; phylum Arthropoda; class Insecta; order Hemiptera; family Aphididae; genus Pemphigus; species Pemphigus obesinymphae. The sequence continues at coordinate 6,856 of JAIPRL010005426.1, read as the reverse complement.
ATTTCATACATATTTTTGTCCTGGGCGCGATAGTGTTTTCAAAATACCAATATTCTTCATACTTTTTTCATAATAAAGAAAAAACTAAACTATTATGAGGACACAATACCTGTGATTTTTAAGAGGTTCTGTATAGGAAATTCTTTGGAAATTTTAAATTTGAGCTGAAAGAACGATAGACCAACTGCCACCACTAATATCCTACACAATATGCAAAGTGGACCGGACAACTTATTATATTTTAACATACCTACTGTATTTTTATAAAAATAAAACCATCATCATATTTATTTTTCGTGTTATTTTCAGAATAAATAAAAATGTAATTAGGAATATTTCTATCAAATATAAAACTACAAATCTGAAATTACTAAAAAAAAAAATTATAGTATCTCATCTGCTGTTTTAATAGTTTTGTTACAAGACTAAGTAAAAAATGAAAAAACATTTTTAGCACATATACTTTAATAAATACCTACCTTTTATTATATTCATGTACTTTTATTACAGAATGAATTTTATTCTGTGCTTTTATCATATTACTATTATACCTATTCTATTCCTGTGCCTGTGCTATTATTATTGTTTTGTTTTGTTAGTTTTTATTTTTCCGGGTCCAAGTTCCAACACAGAATTGTGCTTCTGACTTCAGTATTCATCTATCCGCTATTGGCTATCGACTATTTGAGAGGCAAGAGACGGAATATTAAAATTTATTTTAAATTTAAATAGGTAACTCGTACATGTTCCAAAAAAATGAGATATTCTAAATAATATTAAAATAAAGTTAAAATTATTTAGATATAACCATGACAAAATAGATAGGTATTATCACAGATTTTTAGATACGCACAACCCGCTAAAATATTTCCTCACCGTATCCATAGAATAAAGATAAGATAGAAGGGCAACACAACTGTTTTTTTGGTTTTATAATGCGCTGTAAAGTGGTACGATTATGTACTAATAAATAGAAAGCGCTCTTATTGGTCATGTTATACAGTTAAAATTAATATTTACTCAATGATTAGATATTCTGATTTGTACCTAAAGAATTATAATATCCATAGATATATATGTCTATGATAATATCATACTTCATTAAAAAAAA
>JAIPRL010005425.1:0-32220 GCA_025469235.1 Pemphigus obesinymphae | reverse complement strand
TACACCGAAGCTACGCTCAGAATCGTTTTATTGAATGCAATGATTTATCATTGCTTTCAAATTCAATACATCCACCAAAAGTACCCTGCCCAGTAGCGAAGTGCATCCACCAATACTGACACCCGACAAGCGAAATGCTTCCACAACCTACTGACCGTCTTTTTTTTAATTTTGTGCTATAATTCGAAAAGTAATTGTTGATAAAATTTTAAAATCAGTATAAAAAATTACGCATAATATCTGTAAATGTATGTATGTGTGAAATCTAAAATTTTCTCTATATATTAAAAAACGTTTTCAATAACTGATGAGTTAAAATTTGTCTTACTTATATTTTCCTATACAAAAAATCGTTAATAAACGAGGAGAGGACACCGAAGAGGAGAAAACTCTGAACTAATATTTATATACCCTTGTCCTCATAACATAAAAACACTGGGGTTAAAAAATTTTAAAAAGTTGGTTAAAAATAGTTACAAATTATTTCAAATGATTTTGTCGACTTCGGAAGACTGCCCCTCTTATTAAGGAATGCTTAAACTACATGCCATTCTCAAATTTTGGTGAAGGGCCAACTTCAAACATGTAAATTCTTCACTGCTAAAAATCTAACAATGATTTGAGATTGTTAATTATTATTTTGTACTGTATTCAAACTAAAATTAAATTATGTTTCTAATATTTAAAATTATTAAAGGGCCACAATACAAGCGTAAAATTGACCTAAAGAAGTGATAAAACTCTGTGACTTTGAAGAGTCAAATTTCAACCCTAAAAACTGTTTTGAATTCATTAACTTGTATTCAAAGGATCAATGGAGGCATTTTTAATTTTAATTTTTTTTTTCTTTCATCATGTTATTTATCACTAAAAATCACAATTTTTAAACATAAATTATTGGTTATATTTCAGTCTGTAATAATAAAAAAAAAATACCTAGATCGATTCCTAAAAGACAGGCCAACAAATTAAAATTTGTTTTCGGATTTTAAATCCCTCTATTCAAAGTTCCACAATTTTATCCCACTTATTGGCTTTTTAGGCAGAAATAATATTTTTATTGTGATATTATTGTGATTATACAATATTGAAAAGAGATATGGGTACAGGGTTATTTATAAATTAATTTCAATATATACTTATAGCATTGTAAATAGCTAGATTTTATCCCCATAAAATTTTTTAAGAGTTGTCTATTACAGGCTCCTTAATATCTAGTATATAGTTAACTACTATAATTGTCATTATATACATACATTTTGTATATAGTAAACAAAATAATTCCTTTTTATGCTTTTTTAGATATCAAACTCTAGTAAGTATGTAAATGTAGAGCATTTAATTCCAAACTATAAAAAAATCACAAAAGTTTAATAGAATAATATTGATTTCAATGCAATAATAACGTATAAATATATTGTACTATTAATCATTTTTAACTTTTACTAATGTAACATCATTCTTTGAAAGAGCCAAACCAAACAGTCCATCAGACTTTAATTTATGTAAAGTTTCGAAAAATCTGTATACTTTGATCATTTGATATTTTTCGTAATGTTTATCTTTCTAATGTAGGTATCAACGTATAATTTTAAAATACTGTTCATAGAATTATTGTTAAGTTATAACTAAATTTATTAAGTAATTGAGGTAATATTTAAAAAAAAATATATTTATATTTATATATTTATTTATTCTGAATAATAAATAGCTAGATAAGTAACAAAGATGACACAGTGGCGTACTTCTTTTTAGAAAGTTCAAGATAATAAAACATATCGTTCAATAAGTAATAACTCATAGAAACCAAATAAGTAGAGAAAAGACTTTTGAAAAATTTATATAATATTGAGTTTGTACTTGATTTTATTATTTACAAAATAAGTATAAATAAAATAAAATAGTATTTCATTCGATTTTAAATTCAATATCATGTACACGACTAGATACATTATTGTTACACAGACACTGAATTTCGCTACAGCGACTGATTGTTAGATAATTACCAATACCAATTTATTATTGAAAATTTTTAGCCCAGTCAATGGGGAACCAAAATGGGCTTTAACTTATAAAAAAATCATGTGGTTTAGGCTTAGTTGGTCAATGAGTTTGGTGAGCTGTAATGTAATCGAGTAATCGGATCTTTCCATTTACCTTCTATGTTTGAATGTAGATGTTGACATAAGATATTATCTGATTTTCGACAGTGAGGACAAAAATGCGATAGGATGAAAGCTTCCTGGGATTTTCGGATCCTTCCCCAGTTTTGGAATGGAGATAATTTTGGCTGTTTTTCATTCCGCTGGAAAACGCAGACGGAAACAGCCGTTGACAATTTTTGTTAGAAATAAAATTCCGTGTTTTGGTAGCATTTTAATGGCCAAGTTAATATTCTGGTATATTCCTGCAGCTTTATTTTTGGCCAGCTTTGTTATTATTTTTTGTATTGCACCCAGAAAAGAATAAAATTTGAGATTGTGGATGAATGAACTTCAAGTTGATGGATACTGATGGTTACTTGGGAATTATTGGGCCCGGGGTTGGTTTAGGTTAAACGGGAGTTCGAAAGAGTTGGCAAAAATGTCTGCCTTTTTCTCAACTTTCAGGAGGAACAAAAAACTGTTTTATAAATTAACAAATAGTTTTACAAATTAAAAAAAATAAATTCAAATACCTTGGCAGTATTTATAATTGATATTATGAAAAAAACTTTAAAAAAAATGTTTTAAATGCTTAAAAAAAATCAAATAAAAGTATGGATATGTCTGGTTGTTGCAAAAATAATTTTTTTACTTATAATGTATAAAAATAAAATAATTAAAAATAAATTTAAATAAAAAAGCTTATAATTTACTACACTACTAGTGTATAGTGTAAGGGGAGCTCAGAAAATCTAATAGAACTGGATTATGATCCGAGGAAAGCTTGTTCAAATTTGTAACTTGAATAAGAAGAGGAATTCTAACTAAGGCTATATTTAGGATATCTGGTTTGTAAAATCTTTAGGTTGGGAAGTGGGTTGGAGAGTCATGAGCCATTATATTATAATCGTTGCGTCCAACGTGGTTAAATATAGTGGTTCCGGCAAATTTCCTGGCGTGCAGAGGAGGCAGGGTGGGCAGCTGCCTCCCCAGTAATATCTGTGACCTGCTGCTATTAAATATCTAGTAGTCTAGATTCTGAAAATTATAAATAGTATCCAGCTATAGACATACGAGGCCTGCGACACTGTTAAAAAATTCGTTGTTTGACTTATTTTCCAAACATTTTTATGCCGATTGAATACTATACCTATTGACTAATTGCTGACTGACTAAATTTACTGACTTATTTCCTAAAAAAAAGTAAAAAAAGTAAAAAAATAAATACAAAATCAGTGTGTTTTATTTATTTTTACTTTGAGTTAAATATTTATAAATCACAAGATTGTGTAAGACTAATAATATAAATTTATCAATTATTAAACTAAAAGTATATATATAGACCATAATATTTGAAAGAAAAACATTTGAGATTAATAATTATTTTAGTCTGAAGACTGTGAAATTATAAATTTGAGTTTTGCCTCCCAGCCATGAAGGTCTAAACACACCTATGCTGGTGTGACTGTACCAAAAAGGGTCTTTAGCATTAAAGTTACTATCTGCAATGAACTAGTTAAAGTAGATAGTGAGTAAGTTGAGATCACTGGATTCAAGGGTGGCATTCAGGGGTTTGTAGATTGCGGAGATTAGAATTTTAGCGTCATCAATTTTTATTTTTGTCTATGTAGATTGTAGTTTGGATATGTTCTTAGAAGTGAATTGTACGACAATGAACTAGAATAGTAGTTCCACAGTAAGCCAGAGAGCCACGAATTGGGAGGAAGTCATTGCTATAAGTATGATCATTTCTTAATTTCAGATTTTTTGGAGAGAGGTGAGTCTCGCTAAGCAAGATAATGTTAATATTAATTTTTAATGTAAGGGCTTGAAGTTAAGAAATTTTTCAGTAATACAATTGGTGAACAATTCTTAGATTATTCATCTTGGTTAAATATGATAGTAATAAATGATTTAATTGTATTCGTCGTTAAGACTTTTGTGTCTTCGATAGTAGAAAAGATGGTCAGAAGAAGATTTTTGATTACTGATTTTGGCTTTGTGGCGTTCGAGTAGTCCATGGTAGATGTAATTGAGAATGGCTTGGTTGAGGATAAGTTGGGGCAGATGTATTTTTTAGAATATACTGACTGCATGGAGGTAGTATGGATAACCTCTATAATAGGCAGTGTGAAATCCTCCACAATTAATATATGCTGGATCCTGGTCTTTGGTTTTAGTTCTGTATCTGCTGTGCTGGGGTGGTTTGCTACCTCGGTTTCAAGCTATAACTTCTTCCAACGTGAAGGAAGTGGGTGGTCTGGATTATTGTTAAGTTGTTCCGCTTTGAAGGGGTATAGTTGTTTCGAGAGTTTTTGAATTTTTGAATTAATGTTGAAGGGGAGGGAGAATTCTCTTTCTTTAGTAGACGGTTGGTTTATGATATCTGCTAAGTGTTCGTGGTGTGAGTTTTGAGGGTTTCCGTAAGGTTTTGAGTATTCCGGTAAATTGTCTCATTGATTGTTGACAATTTTGTGGAATTCACTATGGTTTTATTACTTATGAAAGATTTTACTTGACTATTTTACTGTGATAGTTCTCAATGTTGTGTGGATCCTGTACAGTGTTTTCCAGGAGGAAACTGAGATATTGGCACTATTGGCAGCTCAGGCGGGAGCTGGGTAGGTCAGTATTGGTCTAATATAGGTATTGTAGATTTGAGGTCTTGTTGTGATCGACAATGGGCTTTTGGCGTTGAGGATCGAGAAAAGTATACTTCTTGCTGCCTTGGCTTTATTGACTGCTTGATGTACGTACTTTGGGAATTTAAGTTGTCTGTCGATATTTACTCCAAGGTATTTTATGTTGTAGGACCATTTGATTTCTTGGTTATGAATGCTTATTTTAGGAGTGTCCAGTGTGATATTGCTCCATTTGATGTCGAATCCATTTATGTTTATTGATCGGATGTTATTCAGTTTTTTGTTTCCAAATAGGATGGCTAAGGTTTAAAAAAAAAATTCGTGTGAACGCAAGTGGCACCAAAAAGGTTGTGATCGTAAATCGTGGCGTACGCAAGATTTTTCAATAAGGGGAGCTTGAAAATAAATAAATAATAATCAGTAGACACAAAATTAGGCATGAAAGAATAAAAAGGTGCTTTTCCAGTGTTATAATAGAATACTGTTAAAAGTATATATTTTAATGTATATTATATATATAGTGGCGTATTTATGGAGGGGGGGGGTTCAAGGGTACTGAAAAAGAACCAACAAATGTTAATTTTGAAAACTTAAATACCAAATTTTATTTTTGTAGATAGAACTGTTTTTTAAACAATAATAATTGAAAATAGAGTTTGATAACTTGAAAAATTAAAAATAATACCCTAAAATGACTATAATTTTTAGATTCTAAGCGGTGCAAAATATTTTATCGTTTTACTATAACATTAATTAGTCTTGTATTTTTCTTTGAGCAATTTATCGACCAGAAGACTTAACGTAATGATCTAAGTTTTAATACGTACCCATTTTTTGGCATAAAATTTTGTCAGCATAGTACTTTGAAGAGTTAATTTGTTGATTTTTTAAAAACGCATCAGAAAAAACCATCGAAAAATAATGACAAATATGGATTAAAATAATGGTTATTTTCTCGTAAAACCGAAAATGTTGGGTTTAAACATTTTAAAATCATCACAAAGTACGTGTTTTGTTTTTTTTTTTTTTGAATTTTTTAATACATTTATAACGTTATTATGTTTTAAAGTTTAAAACATAATAATGTTTTAAAATTTAAACGTATATTTCGGCCTCCACTTAATGTATTTACGATTTTAAATTATTTTATAAATGAGATTGGAGTTTTGTAGTAATTAAAACTCAATGAACTGTTTTATTATTATTATTACTAGGCTGTATATATTAGCCCAACATTAAATTGTTTGTAGCTATTTATATCATCTATTATGTAGCTATTAGACATCTGGAAGATTGGATATTTGGAAAACCATCAAATGGTTTTTTTCTCCCCAAAAATATTTCGTTTTTAAAATTATTTATTCCGAGTAATATAAATCATTTTTTTCTCCAAAATTAGTTTCGAAAATTGTGGATTTTCTAATACTATACATAATAGTATATAATACATACATTTGTATTTTTATAGTGCAAATTATAAATATTATAATTATTTTAAATTTTTAAATTATTTAATCCAAGTTATAGCAAAAAACTATATTCATTATATTATTGGAAAATCACAATCAACGCAAAAAAAAACTCTGTTCTCAAACAAGTCAAATCTAGATACACTACGATTTATATGCAGATCAAATGGTTGTACTCAGTGAAGTAACTCACTGTTTAAATAATCCAAATCGACAGACAGATACAATTTTTCAGATAAGTCAATCATGCAGCCAACAAAGCCAAGACAGCCAAATTCATTCTACACCCTGATATCAATGCCAAAAGTCCACTGTTGGTCAACACAAGGCTTCAGATCTATAAAATTTACATCACACTAACACTGGCATACACAACCGCAGCATGGGCAGCAAACATATTAGACACCGGGTGGTCAACTCTGGAAAGAATCCAATCTACAATTTTCAGGACCATTACGGGAGCCAAACCATTTATGAGCAATCTGGCCATCAGAAAATCCATGATCAAACCTACAACCAAGGTAATCATCCAACGATACGCCAAAAATGTTGGAAAGAAACCCAAACCGTCACACCATGAACACGTAGCTGACATACTCAATGTGCCTGCACTAAAGAAACTTCACAGATCACGCCCACTAAATATTTCATAAGCTCCATTTAAATCACAATTGCCAAAAACACAAACTTTAAACAATTTACAATTTATGGACAAAACTTGATAATTACATTTTAGAAGGATTTTTACAAATATAATAACAAAATAAAAAATGTAATTGTCATGGTTTAGTAGTTAGGTATCCACCTATTTTTTTAAAACATTACACCAAATCTTCACTCAGAATCGTTTTTTCTAATATAATGATTTATCTTTGTTTTAAAATTTAAAATAATAATATATACCTACTATCCTGTTTCGAGAACCGAAGGGACGATGAACCTACTAACTCCTATAACGTATCGGACGTGCGAAGTGCTTCCCTGACCTTCTAAATTTAATATTCTAATTTAAAAAAAAGCCTATAAAAATAATAAATTATTTCTTTCGATGAAACGATTCTGAACAAACCTCTATGTGTATATAGAATGAATATTAGATACTATAAACATTTATATAACTAATAAAAATACGACGTCAATGATTCTAATAATTCTACTGTAAATATTTGATGTCAATTTCAGGTTTCTAGCATTTGGTAATTATAAATATAAAAGGTAGTTTTTCGTTACGCTTATGAAAATCAAAAAATGACGTCTTTAAAGTACACATTTTTAATTACGTAAATGCATTGACGAATCAATGCTAAAACTAAAAGAGCTATTTTGACTTCCATTATTATTTTCTAAAAATTAGAATTATCCCTACTTTAGGTACCTATAACAATAATAATAAACAAATAAAAAAAGGTTCTAGGGGGAAAATCTATCCCTATTATCCCATAATAGCATTAATAATGAGTAATTTACAATATTATAATATAGTAGGTACCTACATACAAGGCTGGGCATTAACGAGTTAAAAGTTAAAATTAAATTAAAAATTTAAGTTAATTTTAATTAAGTTACTTAAAGCGTTACTTTTTTTTCTGATTAACTTTTAACTTAATAAGTTACGTTTTTATTAAAATGAACGTGTTAACTTCAAGTTAACATTATATAAAAGTATCTAAATTAAGTTAAATTTTGCCCGAAGAACAATGCAAATATTTGAATGAGGATTTTACTTTTTGGTACCTATACGCAATTTTAGTAGGTACCTACAATAGCATGTACGTAATCGAGATAAGAATCGATGCACCACTCACGCACACACCGCAACGTTGGCCGTTCACGAATATTGGGCTGAGCCTGGTCTTATTCAGTGGCGTCATTTCAGGTTTTACTAGGTGGGGGCAAAATTTTAACCACCAGCCCCTTTACAAATAATAAATATTTAAAAACATGTAAATAAGCAAAAAAAAAAAAAAAAGGTCTTCGCATTCTTCGCGATGTACATATAACCTTTCCGGTCCCCCTTAAAATTTCCGATAGGCTTTAAAAATCAATCGGGCCCGCAAAAATTAGTCGGCCCACATAAATCTTAGGGTGGAGAGCAAATGCCCCATCCTGCCCCCCCCCCAAATGACGCCACTGGTCTTATTTACTACATGGAGGCTAGTATTTATGTCTATACAGTATACAAAATATATTGAAGCGATAGATATTGCTTATTTTATACTACATTTAAGAGTTATTTTCTGATTTCTGATTTTCTGATTTATGCATGAGTTTTAAAATGACGTGTTGTATTTTTATTTTTACTTGTATACAGTTTTTCAGGTAGAAGAATTCCCCTGTAGTTTTTTTGAGCGTAAAGAATATGGCCATTCTTTTTTACCTTTTTACGATATATAGGTATATCGACCTTTTTTTCCTAATTAGGAAATTTTAACTTTTATTAAGTTAAGTTACTTTATTTTTTTCAAAATTAACTTTTAACTTTCAAAGTTAATAAAAAATATACAAGTAACTTTTAACTTAACTTAGCTCATACTATTTTCAATTAACTTAACTTAACGAGTTCAAAAATATCGTTAACTCGCCAAGCCTTGCCTACATACCTACCTATATTACACTAGGTTAATAAAATCGTGTTTTTTTCGTCGCCGAAAATAATTTCCTGCGAAATACGAAATGTTTAAAAAATAAAACAAAATAATAGGTACATATTGTATAAAATATCGTACGAGTTTCATTATTAAATTTCGTAACGATAAAAACGTATTGTGATTTTATCGTTTCAACGCGTCATTGTTACGCGCTCGGTCGGGTTCAGTTTTTGCATCGTCCGCCGTCGGCCTCGTTTTGCAGCCAATTTTGGTCGGTGCTTTTTTGGCAGCCGCATGGTACCGACACGGCACGAACAGCGTTTTAAAAGCCGGACGGTCGTCGTACTGGGCCATGGCCCACCGTAGCATACGCCGGGCGGCCGCTCGACGTTTGCGGACGCCCGACTGATCGTCCGCCGCTGACGTGAATTCGTCCGGTCGTCCGGTCGCGCCGGCGTTCGGCGACGGCAGAACGGTCCGCTTGCGGGCGTCCGGCGGCCCTTGGGGCGGGCACGGTTGACTGGGAAGACACTTGGGCCAAGGGTACGCCATGCATTCCGGCCGGCCCATGCACTTGATCCGCCGACACTCGTGTTGCATGCCGTCGTTTCGGACGCATTTGCAGCCTACTATTATTTCACTGTCCCGAAACTCGAACTTGTCGAATCCCGCCGTGGCCCGGTGTTCGTCGCATGTTTCCGCCGCCGTCGCCATTTTCGTCATGTTTGTTCACTCACTCGAGACAACATAAACGATAATATAATATATAGGTACTGTCTTGTAAAAGATACTTTTGAAATTATTGTATTCAAATAGGAGATACAAATACATCGATAAAAAAAATGTATTTCAAATATTTTTTTGAAAAAATAATTAAGCACAATATTACTAATACAGGAATCGAAGGGGCAAAGTTACTGAAAAAATTAACTAGGTTAAATTTATAAGAACGGTTTTTTGAATAGTTAAAGTTCAAAGTTAAAACCCGATTTTAGATATCGTAATTTAATCAATCCAAAAGTTATAAATTATAATCAATAAGTTGAATTTTTTTTTATCTTTTATTGGTAAATTATTGGTATATTCAAATGACTTTTTATTCAAAATTATAAAATATAATAGTTAATTTAGAGAAAACCCGATAGGTAAATAGATAAATATGATTTATGAATTATACATTATTAATCCTAGTATTCAAATAATAATTATTTTTGTTCATTTTATTTAACTAAATGCAAATTCTATATGAAAAACAAAAATAGAATAGCTATAAATTATTGTAGATATAATGGTATTAAAAATGATTTTGCCGTTATATGTTTATCATAACTTACTATTTTTTATTATTATTATGAATATTTAATGTCCAACGAAATATTATTTTTAAATTAAATTTTTTGTAGACACTTATTAATAATACCATAAGTACCCACTTATACGGTTATAACCAGTCATAAAATTTATACCATGATTCGGTACGCTATAATAATATAATATAATACATATAGTGTATATATTATGTACATTAGGTAAGTACATATAGTAAAATCAAAATGCACATATTATTATAAATATTTAAAAAAATGTAATAACTTAATTTTGTTTAAAAAATATTAAATAGATAGGTATAATAACTTATTTATAAATATCTTAACTGCATATTGTGATAAGTTTACAGTTTATAAAATGAACTAGTTAAGTTAATAAGTTTACACTTTTTAACTTAACTTTAACTCATTAACTAGTTGATGTCCATCCTTGAATACAGAGGTACCTACTAAATACATACCTATATAAATACTTAATTGAACGGCTATAAATACATTTTTGAAATAGTCGTATTATTTTATTTTGTTTTTTTTTTTTTTTTTGTTATAAGTTTTAACCTTTTTGAGTTCTATTCAACTGGAATCTTAGCAATTATTTGATGTGATAAATAATAATTAATACAATTAATATATAATACAATTATTACAAAAATAGTATTCTTAGCTTTTACAATATTTAAAAAATTAATTAATATTTATAAATGTGTACATGTGTATAACCTCTACAAAATTTTAAAACAATATGATGTAAACAATAGATTAATAGTGGGTTGCATAAACGTATAGTGTTTAATGAATGAATAGCGCTTTCGTAGTCGAAATATAGACAAAATATAACCCAAGTACCCACCTATACTTATATATGGTTGTACGTGTACCTAATTATATTGAAATATTTTTTACATAATCGTAACCTTCCTACTTTCCTAACTATTAGTTATAACACAGAACATACCTACATAGTGTATAATGTCGGATAGTTCGGATACACGTAGGTACATCAGATTCTGACGAAGAGTTTATTTCGGATGTTTTATTTGATACACCAAGACCAAGGTTATTTTGATATAGGTTAAATCCTTTTAAGAAGTTTAATGACTACGACTTCAAATGCCGTTTTTGGTACATTTTTTAATAATTAGTCAATAGGTACCCGTAATATAAATAACCGTAAATAAACCAATTTTGTCAAATAAAAGAAATATTCGGTGTTTTGTCATTTTACTTAGGAAATAATAGATGTATGAAAAATATTGTAAATATATTTTTTATTAAAAATATAAACATCTATAATTTATAATATATGCATTTTTTTGGTTTTTTTTTAGGTTTTTGCTCACCAAATTTGCTCTGGGAATATTCTTCTTTTGTTAATGTTTGTGTTTCGTAAATTTGAAATACTTATTTCACTACTGTTTTATAATTTTTACACTTTTAATTATTTTTAGAAAAAATTAGAACTAGTTTGAACATGTGTTTTTTAATACATTTTTCTAGTTGGGTACTTTAAACATTAAAAAGGTCATTTTTCGATTTTTGTAGTAGTTTTATTAAGCATATAAAAGAAAACTACCTTTTATAATGAAAATATTTTATTGATGCAGGGGAAAAACAAAATAACAAATAAAGTTATTTATTACAAATAATTGTCTATTTTTTTTCAATAATATACGTATCGAACTTCGATCAGAGTCGTTATTCGAATGATATTAAATAATTGTTTTTTTATTTTTTATTAATTAAAAATTAATCATCTGTTTTTGCTTTTAAATTTAAAATAATAATACACTAATCTTATCCAATGGACCAACTTCCATCATCTATATCTGGACTACTTTTTTTATCCTTGTTATTTTTTAAGTTTTTTAAGCGACTAAAAATAAATTTAAGTAAAAATTAATAATGAAACCCACTCCCTTCAATAACATTTAGATCTACCACTGAGTATAATAAATTACTAGACGAATTATATTTAATTTTTTTTTTTTTTAGTTCGTTTGCTCTCGCCAAAAAGAAACAATAATAAAGGTTTATAAAACGAAACTCTTGGAACAACCTAACATTAAATATAAGGAATTAGTACAAAGTATTTGCAAAACAACTGGAGTGGGTAGGAATACAGTTAGTAAGACGATTTCTGATTATAAAAATAATGGTATGTTAAAATCTCCAAATAAAATTAAAGTTAGAGCGACAGTAACCGATAAAATTGACGATTTCGAGAAAAATGCCGTGCGTCAAAAAATTTATGATATTTGGTTTCGACGTCAAATACCGACTTTGGACAAAATTCTGGCTTCTGTTCACGAAGACCCTGACCTGCCTCATTTTTCTCGGTCAACATTTCATCGACTGTTAAAAGATTTGAATTTTGTATACAGCAAAAGAGGTCGAAATAGTGCAATAATTGAAAAGGATGAAATTGTTATTTGGAGGAATAAATATTTAGAACAAATGCAGAAATATCGAGCAGAAGGACGACCTATTTACTATCTGGGCGAAACGTGGGTAAACACAAGTAACGTTCCTAATAAGATAAGGGTTGACAAGACAATACGATCTAACAAAGACGCATCCCTGTCGGGTCTTTCAAGTGGTGGTGCCAACCCAAGTGGTAAAAGCAAACGTTTAATTGTTCTCCATATTGGTTCAGAAAATGGATTTGTCCCCGGTGGATTATTATCATTTGAATCTAAAAAAAATACGGTCGACTATCATGATGAAATTAATGTAGGTACCTTCTTTGACTGGATGAAAGGAGTCTTACCTTTACTCAAAGACAATTGTGTCATCGTCATGAACAACGCTCCCTATTATGGCATGAATGATAGTCATGAGTCGTGTCCAACGCTAAATTGGAAAAAAACCGAAATTGAGAAGTGGTTGAAAGAACAGGGGGAAGTTTTCGAAAACCCAATCATTAAGGTACGATTAATGGAAATGGTAAACCGTATAAAACCAAGGTACAACAAAAATATTATTGATGAATACGTTAAAGAACATAATAGGGTGACATTACAATTACCGCCCTATCATTGCTTACTTAACCCTATAGAATTGGCATGGTCAGTCATTAAACAACACATCAAGGTGAATAGTACAAGGTTCAAATTACAAGATATACACAAACTTCTTCGCGATGGAATCGACCAGTGTACTCCGAAAATGTGGAAAAATTTTATTCAACATACAATAAAAGAAGAAATCAGATTTTGGGAAATAGACTTTGTCGTGGAGGAAGTAATGGAAAATATGGGTTCGATTGTAATGACCATTACAGATAAAACTTCATCAGATTCTGATTCCGAATCTGATTTTTAACATTTTTTTTATTAGTATTGTTAATGTCATCATTATTATTTTTATTATTATTATTACTATTTTATATGTAGATATGTATATTTTTTAAAATAATTTTTTGTATTTATTTATTTTTCATATTTGATGTATAGCTAAATAAAATAAATTAAAGGAATATTTTAGGGTATCACAGGTATTGTACCCTGTGGAAGGGGTTAGAAAACCTCCACGATTACCTCATGCCTGTTGTAGAAATCGACTAATTGAGGTTGCGTCAGGTCGGCAGCCGGCGTAAAACTTGTCAAAAAGTATGAGGAGTCCTAAAAAGAACATAGGCGAGTTTTCCCATCTTGTATGTTTGTGGCGAAAACGAGTGAGAAAAAATTACATATTGGGGTGTAGAGATAGCATAAGGGATGAAGTGACCAGTACCAGCCTGACAGTGGCTACGATGGTCATTCCATCAGTTATATGTTCAGGTCTATACCCGAATGGCCGTGATGTCGACGATGTAGGGAAAGCACCAATGTATTTTGGGTTAGATTTGCGCCTGAGTACGCAGGATAGGTTCAATGGGAAAAGGTAGCAAATATGGTGTTAAGAGGGTTGTTCAGGAAGTTTTTGGCGATAATAGAGGTAGTATGCCAAGTATAAGCAAACATGGTGGTGAACAAAAGTACAGGAATACATATTAAAAAAAAAATACGGTTTAAAAAATGGCGGAAAACCGGAGAGAGAGGATTGGGTATAGTATAAAAGTTTGTCTAAAGTAACGAAAATGGCAGTAAGTAAAATTTAATTAGGGAATTATGATTTTATATGAGAGGTTAGGAACTAAAGAAGAGGGAAAAGAAGTACAGGACAGACTGGCTAAGAAAAGAGAAAAAAATCCAGGGATTTTAGAAATGTTTGTTGTATAAAAGATGATGATAGGAGGGTATTAACAAAGGATAAGAAAGGGATAAAGAGACGGAAAGAATATTTTGAGGGATTACTATATAAAGAACTTCCGATACAAAATGGATCGAGTTGATTGGAATTTGGATTTGGTGGTTTTAATAAGGGAAGAGGAAGAAGGACGGAGCTCTGTTAGAAAAATAAAAAATATGAAAGCTGTGAAACTGGATGGAGTGCCAGTAGAAGTATGGAAAGTATTAATTAGGTATAGGGCGGTTAACAAAATTCTTTAATAAGGTACTATTTGAAGGAAAAATTCCGGAAGTATAGAGGAAGAGTTCTGTGGTACCAATATTTAAGGGTAAAGAAGATGTACAGGAATGTGTAAATTATAGAGGGATGAAACATATGAGCCACAATATGAAGATTTGGAAAAAATAATAGATAGAAAGGTAAAGAGTGAGACAATTATTACTAAAAATCAGTTTGGGTTTAAGCCTCCCAGGCTTAGGCGAAGTTTAGAGAAAGGAAAAATAAATTTCGTATGGTATTTATTGATCAAGAGAAGGCTTATTTTTTATTTATTTTTTTTTTATTTTTTTTTATTTTATTTTATTTTTTATTTTTTATTTTTTATTTTTTTTTTATTTTTTATTTATTTAAGATTCCTAGGGAGATCTCGAAGTGAACATTAATGAAAAAAGAAATTACCAATGGTAATTATCTAGACATGTATGAAGAGGTTACTACAACAATGAGGAGTCTTTGTAAAGAAACTGAAAATTTTAGGTTCAAAGTGGGAATGCATCAGGGTTCAGATTTTAATCCTTACTTATTTTTCCGGGTAGCCCAAAAATGAGTAAAAATTTTCAAAAATTATTTGCCTTCTAAATGTATGTACATACGTTTTTGGTGAAAATTTCAAGTTTATAGGTCTATTATTTCCCCGAAATTCAAACACATTTCATAAGTACATTATTTAAAAAAATTAAATGGCTATTAAAAATTATTGTATCGACTGATTTTTAAATTTGTTTGTGTGTAGCTAGAATGACATAATTTTAATATTATATTAAATTTTCAGGTCTTAAAACCTAAAATTAAAACTATTATGAATTAAATGACTCAAAATTGGGAAAAAAAATTCCAAAATTTTTTCCCTTCATAATTTGCAAATATACGTATTGTATATGTATATACGTATTTGGTAAAAATGTCAAGTTTTTTAATCCATTATTTCTCCAAAGTTTTAACTCAAATCAAACGTAAGTAATTTATTATAAATATCGAACAGACCTAAAACTAAAAATTGTGAATCTAAAATTAATCTTAATTCTACATTGAGGTCGCAAACAAATTTTTAAACTTAAATTGAAAAATGAAACTCTGTTAACTTTTATTTAATAATTAAAACTTTAAATTCTATAATTAATAACATAATATTGTAGGTATATAGTTTAAATATAATTAATTTGTTGATTTTTTCATTGCAATAAAAAGAAACTATTAATATTCAAATAATTATTATTAAGCCAAATAATCGAAAAAGGATATTTTTAAAATCTTATAGGATCTTAGTGTTCTTTTAAAAAATTTAAGCTTTTATAATTAAAAATAAAATTTTGAATTTATAAAAAATAAAGTTTATTTTTCAGTCACATACCCAATTTTAAAATCAATTACAATGCTGCCTTTACATAAATAAAATACTTTATCTATTTAATTAGGTAATAATTTAGCAGATCTTTTATTAAATTTAACTAACTTAATGCAAACATCTCCTTCTTCACCTTTCTCCCAACTATTTGGGGTCGGCCAACTCAACACCTAATAATAATTGAACAATACAATATTTTCCTGAATTCATAATTTATATTTGTCAATTATGATATTATAAAATTAGTTTATATTCATTGTTTTATACTAAAAACTAACCTATATAATTTGTATATTATGATTAACCGCAATTTCTAGCACATATTTAATACTCGTATATAATAAAATTAATAATTAAATCTAAATTACTCTAACATTCAAAATATAATACTGTGAATTATTTATTTAAATTATAGGGTTATCAATATACTATATAATATAGGAGACACACAAGCGGCACAAATTAAATTTTCATACGCACTACTCTATTATAAAATATAACTGATGCTAAATTTATTTTTATTTAGGTACATAATAAATAAACGATAATTTTTTTTAACTCGCATGCACATTGCACATTGTGTTCAAAATGTATTAGTCTACACACAAACACGGGGAATTTAAATACATATTTAAAAAAAACATTATTTCACACATTTAAAACCGATTTCCCTGATGGGGTGGCGGAAATCAATCTCAATACATTTAAAAACAAAAAAAAAATTTGAAAATATTTCATTTAGAAATGTAGGACTAGCAATATTGAAAATAAAATGAACAGAGAAAATCACTCACACAGGGTTCGCGAGTAAATTTAATTTTCAAAATGTATAAGATAGGCTTACACAAAAACCAGGAAATAATAGCGCTCTAGGGAAAAAAATAAGTTTTTTTTTTTTATGTTTTATTTACAAAGTAAAATCCCGCGGAGTCCGCGAAGCTCTTCGATTTTTTTTTTTTAATTTCCCAAAAATAAATTTAAAAATTCCATATGCTACCTGGGGGATGCATAGGTGAGTATTACACTGGCGGCCTACCTATATACGGTATACACACACGCTCCGGATACACGCGCTAAAGAATAAACGGGCAACAGTTCCTTTCGTTTTACCGAATAAAATGAACAGACATCTCTCACACAAGGTTCGCGTGTACATTTTGTTTTCAAAATGTATAATGTACACACAAAAACCGAGATATAAACAGCGCTCTTGGGGAAAAAAAAATAAATTTTTTATCCCCTCCCCCCCGCCCACCGAGGGATATTATTTGTCGAACTTTACACACGGCTCAAATCTCTTCGCGATTCCATATTTTCATCCACAGCGAAACAATTCGATTTTAGTGAAATTCAAAAAAAAAAAATTCGAGTTAATCATTGAATATTTTGATAGTGTATCGAATTTAATTCAACAACTTTATTTACTATTTTTAAATTTTGTATTACAAAACTATAAAAGATATTTTTAGGTTTCTAAACACAAGTTTAGATACCTGTTGTGTCCGTCTGTCCGTAGTTCCTTATATATAGTTACGAGGATTGATCTGGTTACTATAGTAGATATAATTTATTTGGTTTGTTAGACAATATAATATGATATATTATTATATATTTATATTATAATATTTTTAGATTATTGTTTGAAATATGTTTAGAAACCGGGAATTCAGCACGTTCGTAGAGTGGGGTTTCCTAACTTGTTTCTCAATTATTCTCAATCAGAAATTATCTCTCTTATAAATACCTATGACCTAGAATTAATTTGCCATCAAAATAATTCTTTACTCCAAAACTTCTACCCAAAAAGTTGCTTACAGAAAAAAATACGAAAAAAATTAACATAATATTGTAAAAACAATAAATCCTTCACTTCGCTCAAAATCTAAGATACCTATGTATACTAGGTACCAACACTATCCGCTAATTTCACTCATTTTAATTTTATCAAAGAAAATATTTGTGTTTCTGTAGCATAAAACTAACTATGATGATCATTATTTTATATCATAATATTATGTATTATATATTTTAAGTATTTTATGTTATGTTCTGGATTTTTAAATAATATTTTAAACAGAATTTTTTTCATAATTTGCTGATTTAAAATCTAAGAAATTGTAAAAAAATATATATATATATTTTATTTCATATATTATAATAAACTTATTGTATTCAAATAACTTGAAAATAATATTTTTTTTTTCACGTTTGATTTACAATACTTTTATTTTTTTATTTTGTTCTTCTTTAACTTCTTTTTTCGTTGAAGTCCAAACTTCATATTTACATAAGGTATCAAAAACTTCGAAATAATTTTAAATGCTCTCTTTTCTAATCTATTTTTTAACTCCTGGTTGAGATACGCATCTTCTTCCTCTTCCAATTCCTTAAGATACGTGTCCATCGATGTCGATTTCTCCTTTAATATAATAAGCAGTTATGTAAATTATTTGCGTAAAAAGTTGTATTCTTCCAAATACTATTTATTTTAGATTCTGAGGAAGCTATTGATTTTATAATGATGTTTCTTTTTTTTTTTTTTTGCGCAACTTTTTGACCAGAAGGATTCGTGTAGGTAATTTTAAGTGTGTAAGCTAACGATAGAAAATTGGTTCTAGATGGTACGTTAAAGTTGAAATTTTTCAATTTTTTCTAGTAGTGTCCTCGTACTTGAAAAAAACCACCTTCTATATGCAGTATATGACTGACGACGTATATATTATACTCATATGGTGTAATTTTTTTTTTTTTTAAATGGATGAAATGAGCAAATGGGTTTCAATTTTTATTCGACGCCAAAAATAATAATAAAATAAAATGTATAAATATAATATTATTACAATTGTCCATTATGCATTTATAGAGAAACAGAAATAAAAATATCAGGTATGATAACGAGTATATTATATTTAAAATACATTTCAAAAAAAAGCTTCTTAATAACAAATTAATTTATAGTTTCTTTTATAGAAGTAATTTTCTCCAATAAAAAAAATTGAACCGCTTAAAATCATATTTATCGATTTAATGATTTATCATTGCTTTCAAATCTAAAATAATAATTATATATTATTCTGTCAGAGGACTGAAGGTACAATTGTATTAAGAGGACGCAACACTGACAACTTTTAAATGAAAAACTTTCATTAGCATTTTTCATTTGTATGAACTTACAAACATGTTAGAAATATGAAATAAAAAATAACTTTTGGCTAACAACATTATCTAGTGACTGATTGAGCCCATAATTGATATATGCATTTATATACGTTTTATAAGCTGCTGAAATATCTTTTCTTTTCTTTTTAATTTTTTAACAGCTTATAAAACGTGTATAAAATTGTAAACATCAAAAATTGGCTCCATCAGTCTCTAGGTATTTTTGTTCTTTATAATTTTTTTTTTATTTCATCTTTCTAAAATTTTTTCAAGTTGATAAAAATGAAAATTGCGTAAACATGTTTTTTTAACAAATATCGTGATTACAATTATTCAATTATTGACGATTATTCGATTATTGGCGATTATTCCATTAATCGATTATTTTAAAAATGTAAAAGATTAATCGATTATTTATGGGAAGATTATGTAAGATGAAATGTAAAAAATGTGGAACTGGATTTACAAATGGAAGGAAGTAACAGAAGATAGGAATACTACACACCCATTTTAGTGTTATTAAAACATGTTCACGCTCTATAACTACAACTTATTATTCGCAGAGTCAAAATTTATACAAAATATGAAAGATGAGAATATTTAATATGCCGTCGTAGAATGGTTTTTTAATTAGTTTTTTTTTTTTTTTTAATTTTACAACTTTAAAATTTCACGATTTTCAATCACAGATTTTCAAAAAAAACATATTGAAAAAAAAACTTCACACTACGACATAGTAAATATTTAAATATGATCACCTATCATATTTTGTATAAAT
Organism: Pemphigus obesinymphae; assembly: GCA_025469235.1. NCBI lineage: Eukaryota > Metazoa > Arthropoda > Insecta > Hemiptera > Aphididae > Pemphigus > Pemphigus obesinymphae. The sequence continues at coordinate 12,258 of JAIPRL010005425.1, read as the reverse complement.
TTTGACTCTGCGACTATACAGAGAAAAGTTGTAGTTATAAGGCGTGAACGTGATTTTTAACAACTATTGTAATAACACGACAATAAAAATGGTACTGACACATGACTATTTTTAAATGACTTTTAAAATATATAATTAAATGTTTTTAAATTGTTGAATTTTTAGTTTTATTAAAATTGCCTATACAAAACCACTTAAAAATCGGGTATGTAGCTTTACTATCAGAAAAGGTGCTATTTGTAAAAATCGGATTATTCCTCTGGTAGAAATTTTGTTTACAGAATAAAAAATAAAAATAAATAAACATTGTACAACCACTAGATTCGCACGGCTGGGAATCTAAAATAATATAGTAACAGCTATGAACTCGTAAACCCTCGAAAACCGGTTTGACGTGTCCCCGTACATTAATAATATTATTGTTCTGAGAAATAAATCACGGATAATACTATACTCACACTAACGATCATTTACGATCTCACACACTTTCACGCGTATTCATATGGAGTGAATTCTGTTGCCTATTCAGTACTCCTTAATATTGTGTCGTCTGCAGCCCCCTTAACGATTGAGAATAGTGAATTTTTTATTAAAAAATAGACTTTATTATCTTGAAATCTTAATAGTTAAATATTTAATGGAAAATTAAGTTAGAAAAAATCCCATTTTTTCAGTGTGTTTGATTTTCAGGTTTATATATACCTACATTGTATAATATAATAAAATATAAATAAATCTACATTATTGTAAATAATCGATTGTGGGTTGATAATATTGATTAAACTATGATACTCAATATATTCTCAGTATACATTTTCCAAAAATAGAATGACCATCGCTGGATTATAAAGTCAATAGTAACTATGGAAACGAATAATGGACAGAAAGATGGATGTATGCTTAACGGAAATATACGCTTAAACTTCGTATAAAAACCTAAAACTAAAAAGGTTATATTATATTATATTATGTATATATTATTTTACTTTTTCAGTTTTAATTTTTTTAATCGATGAACATTTTATTTTTGTTTACATTTAAGTCACCATTGAACCAAATTGACAATATATTTATAAACATATTTTAATATTGTTTCAAGCTTCAAAAAGTTGGTAGTATAATATTCTTATGCTTTTATCATCATAGTTACACGAAAATATCAAATTGACCAAATATCGAAATGTATTTTAACAGTAAAAGCGTTACTTTGGTATTTTTTTTTAACAATATACATTTTTATGTAGATATATGAATCGCTAAATGTTGGCATAAAAACATCATTAGTCTTGCGGAGTTTGTAAGTTTGTATCTTAAAAAAAAAAAAACCCGAGTTTCCGTTTTTCGATAAAACTAAATAATAATCAATAGTTTTTGTGCGAAGAGTATTGGACACATTTCATCTGAGGCATATTTATAGTTTTTTCGTTTTTGTCGTTTCCGTACGTTATTTTAAACAATATTGAACAGATGACATTTCATTTTCCCGATATTATACCTATATATTAAAGTATCGAATTGAGTTTATTTTTTTATTTTATTTTTACGTGTACAATCATTGTGTTTTATATTATACTGGCATATAGTTATTACTCGACGACCACAATGCGAACATTGGAGGAACATTTTTAGAATTAAACTCTATATAATATGGGTACAATTGTAAAACACGGCATTTTGGAAAAAATATATGTTAAGCATTCAAAATGATTCTCGGCGGAACAAAAGTTTAACTAGATAGATAGTATAATGATACTCAGGCCGAATTTAAGGTTGTAGGTGCCCCAGAGCCCATCAAAATAAAGGCCTTCACAACTGAAGAATTTTTTATTTGACTTACATTGTTTAAAACTTAGACATTAAAATTATGTTATGAATAGGTAATTCCCTCGCTCAAGTTCACCACGCCATTGTTTTCTTATCATATCAATGTTGATTATTGTATATACTCAATATAGATTTTGAAAATGTTAATAAAATTAAGACAAATACAAGTAACCTTTAAAGCCAAATTTTTATTTTTTTATTTCAGTACATAAAAACCATTGAATGATTTATCATTAAAATGTATTTGATGCTTATTAAAATCAAAATCAACTCTTCAAATTATTTTTCGACCTAAAATTTGATACGTTAAGTATGTTGTTACAATGTTAATTTATAATATACAAATATAAATATTATGTACGAGTTATTTATAATAAACACACTTTTCTCAACTTCTTAATATAAAATTGTTTAATGGTACCTTCAAAGTCCAAGAATCTAATTACATCACTATCGTTTCTTAAATGGTTAAGTTGGATAGACGATCTTGCGTCATTGTAATTCTCAATTTATTTTTATAAGTTTCATTTTTGTGAAAGAGTGTTCTTCACTACTTTTTCACATCATTATCATCAAGTACATATGCAAAGCAATGTTTACATTAGGAAAAGTAACTTTTAAATTGTCTTCGCAAAGTATTATGAACAAAAATAATTTTTCCGAAAATGCCCACTACTCTTCTTTTATACAATCTTTTTGACATAAATTAAACTTAAGTAATTCATTTCCTAAAGATACTTCCAAATCTTCAGAGTATATATTGACCAGATTTTTGGCAGATAATATAAGTCTGAAAGTACCGTATTTGCTAATTGTCTAAAAAATCTGAATCGTTTACATATTATATCATAGGTATTTATTCCATCAGTCAGAGATATAGACAACTGATCGATAACAGGAAGAAAGTTTTCAGGGTGGAATTTTTCTGTGAGACAACTGTTTAATTTCAATTTCTGAACGTGTTCGAATATCTGGGTAGTCGGTTTTTGCTAACATTTATTGGCCGCTTCTTCATATTCGTCAAATGATTTTCGTTTATTTTGAACAAACAATTCCAAAGAAGTCAGTGCTGTTACTGCAGATTGAAGAACTATCTTAGGATTTTGTAACAAGTGATTTGTAGCGTTCAAGCTGTCTAAAATATTATTCCGAAATAACAAAGAAAATGCAATTTCAAAACTGGTGATTTTTTTCAGAAGTCCATTCGGTTCATTTTTAACAAGATCTTTTTGCTCTGGGTATTTTGAAATATAGTTAAAGTCTGTTTAAATTCATTATAATCTAATACTAAAGCTTTTATGTTATCTGATATACATAAACAATGAGTATCATTAACATTTTTAAGAACATGAAATTGTGTTATTGGGTATTTTAACGATAATATTTCTAAATTAGAATTTCATATCTTAATAGAAATGCTGTAAAAAATAAGTATATATTTTTAACAAAATCGAAAAATTTTATAGCAGTAGGTTATGGATTGGCCAGGTTTTCTAACTAAATGTAAAGAATGTCTACAGCATGACACAACAATTTCGTAACTATTTACTCGTTTTATATAAGCCTGCATTCCATTATATTTCCTATTAATGTTTGCAGCATTGTCACATGACTGCCCTCGACAGTCTTTTATATCGATTTCATAACCATTTAGAAAGGGAATAAGTATTTCAGTTATAGTTTTTCCTGCATGACTACTGTTAGATAAAAACGTTAAAAATATTTTTCAGAAACAAGGTTATCCAAAGTTTTTTAATTTCCATTCAATAATTTTATTTTTACCTATCTTAACGCCAATCCACGCTCACATATTAAGTTTATCATACTTGCATAAGAATTTGATTCCATTTTCTTCGTCCATCTGTTGTTTTCAACTTTTGTCAATACAACATATTTGTTTTCCTAGTTGTGATAGTATTATAATTGTATGTTACTAAACATGCGCAATAAAAAAATTAAAAAACACTTTTTACCGAAAATTATTATTTCTACATCTAGCATTAAAAACTACAGTAGATAGATACTTGAATTATTAAATTATAAAATAAAAATAAATACTTGTCACAGTGATTTAAATGACAGTTTTTCATTTATGACAATTTTTAAACTTTATACTTATTAATTAGTTTTATTTACATTAACATTCTTATATATGAAAATATACTTCAAAGTTGTGTACACATTGTACATTCAATAAAACTATATTTTAACTTAAAAGTCGCTTTCTATAAATAAATGTATAAGAATTTTTATTTTTTTTTATATTTGTTCACCGATGCTCTCCACGTCTTGCCACTCTACGATGTATACGAGTTTACACATGTTATTGAGGAAAGCATTTATTATTGTAGTAGCGATAGCTTGATCGAAGTAACACTATTCTGGTTTATATAGGTACATCATTGAAAAAAATATTACAGATAGTAACAAACAAAACATATTATTTTTATACGCTGAGCAATATTTTCGCGGGTAAATAAAATCTATGTTTCGAACGTAATGTAATAAATAATACACCACACATCCTAGTTTTTAAATAAAATGAAATATTACGATTTACGACGCATCACCCGACATTGTTATTGAGTAATTCTATTTATAATCAAGCAGGAATATTATAAAATTGCCAATCTGAATCTAATGATTGGTTTACTCACATACTTAAGATACCACTTGTAAAATTTACTGAAAAATAAAATGTGTTTTTGGCAAATAACTATAATGAAAATTTAAAAAAAAACGTATATTTAAAACATCTTTGTTTGTAATTCGATTGTTATAAACCTAAATTGCATATAAGAGATCGTAAGAAATTATTAACCTGTATTTAAACATTTTATTATAAAAGAAGATGCGGTATTTAGTCATATTTCATTAAAAGATTTGATAATGCTTTCGCAGAACTGTTAATTTGTTTTCAAGATTTTTATAAAACAGTCTAGAATGTGTCGATAATAAATACTGATTTGGAAATTTTTGTATTTTATTGTAGAAAATGTATAGCGAAGCCGTATATATAGTGAAGTTTCCCAGAGTTAAACTTTGAATGCGTTTTTGTTCAATTGTTCAAAGTATATATAATATATGTTCTATAATCAAATGATCAAAGCGTACCTTTATAATATTAGGAAACATTATGAAAAAAATATTTAAACGTTTATAACTTGCCTTTATTTAAGGTATCTCATGAAGAATAATTGACTGTAATATATGAAGATTTTTTTAAATTATACAACTTTTAATAATGGCCAAATTTTAGAGTTAACATTTTTGAAAATTTGTTGAGTCAACAACTTAAATACACAAAAATGCTAATTTAGATGTTTTTTTTTTTGTTTTACTAGATAATAAATTTATTATTATTTTCAGTAGTTAAATTATTATTACAAATTTATAAATTACTGTAGTTATAATATTTGTCAGTCAATAAAAATAATAAAACAATCTCACAAAATATATAATATATGTACCTACTCCAACTACTATAAGTAATAATTTTTAAATATTATGTATATATTATACATATTATCAAAATGATGCTACAATGTATTGAAAAACAATTGTTTACATTATATATTAAAAAAGTCATTTTATTACAAATTTTATAATTTTATACCTAGTACATTTTAATAATGTAGTAAGTATATTTATAATTCTAAATGTGTACTGAAATATAGAATTATTAATAAATTAAATTGGAGTTTGTAGGTAAATCTGTAGAAAAAATATGGTGTTGACAAAATTCCACTTTAGTTATTTGACACTTTAATTTTGTAAATAAATAAAATTATCTTTTTATTTTTACTGGAAATTTAATCCCTAACCCAACTAATTGTTTTTTTTTAATCGTTCTTTCATTTAGAAATATTATACAGGCGAATCAGTATCCTCGTAAGATACTTTGTATATTGATATTTGAATGCGATACATTTGTTAATTGAATACTATTTAACGTAAAAAATAATTGATTAAATTGACAGAAATACCGACTGTTACAGCTCGTAATAAAATTAGTACTCTTATTCGATCGGATCCAAATTTTTTTTTCTAACGGATTTTAATAAAACATTTAAATAATTAAATTTTTCGTAGACACGTACTGCGTATTCATTACAAAATACACATTAAAAGTACAAATTCAATAAACTTAACCAAACCCTTAAATAATTTTGAAAAATAATACACAAGTTAATCTACTAAATAGCTTTCCAACCTTAATTGTATAATTTATTAAGCATATTTTTTATACTCAAGCAGACATAAAAGCTTCGTGTATATGAATATTTTATATTTTATGGTACATATTTATAAGGATGTACACCAATTTTTATGTGGTTCTATTTTAGACATTTTAAAGAAAAATGACTACCTATCTAACAATTTAAAAATGTTTAAACAAATTTTAAAAGTAATTCATAAGCGGTCTAATGTCTCATGTATAATTTTTATTTTTGTTAAAGTTTTATAAATAACGAACACCATTAACGAACCTTTCACTGCAATAAATGCTTATACATATATGCGTGAACCTGCAGAAAAGAACTAGCTGTGTACTGATATTATTGTATTTTAAAATTCAACATTATCAATTGTCAATTATTATCATAATAATATTAACAAAATATATTATATTAAATTGAAAGATGAATTTAAAAACGTAATAATCACAACAATATTAAAAGAAATAATAATTAAATTAAAATTTATGGTTTTCCAAGGTGAAAACAGAATATTTTGTAAAGCTTAAAAAATGTAAATGCAAATATTTTTTTATGAAATGCATAAAGTCTTATATTATAATACAATAAAAATCATATTATGATCGCTTTATGTTTATCTCCTATTTAAATAACAAATTGCTATTTTATATTATTAGTACACGTATCTTCTAAAATAATGACCCAATGACATTTAATGTGTTAACATTCATGTATCATCAAAATAAATAAATACTGAGTATAATTAATTTTATTTTAAGCTACTATAAGCTTTGAAAAATAATAATATATAAAAAATGGTCACTAAATAAATTTATTATTTATCATTTGTTTTTTATTTTACATACATTTAAGATATTTATAAGTTGACAAAATTGAGAAATGCTTATGACAGTATTTAAAATTTTAATTTAAATGTGTTGGCTGTGACATTCTCTTAAAGAGTGTTGTGTAGCGATAAAAACTTTTTATATTTTTAATGGAAATCCCTATTTTTTATTACATGAATTTCTATATTAAATTACTATCCAGGTATTTATTTAAGAATATTTTTATGTGTCAAAGTCAACATCTTAATTTGATGAAGTTTAAAAGTTTGTTTCTTAGTGGTTATTCTAACTGATGTACTAAGACGTATAATGTGTAACTTGACGGATTTTCGAGTGACATAAGAATAATTATTAATTACTATACCGTATATATATACGTACACCATTTCCCGCATAAACACCCAGCTTATCGCAAACACAAAACCAATGTATTCTATTCTTCACTTTCATAATTTAATAATTAATAATACAAATATTTTCAAATTTAAACTTTTATTTTTTTTATTTTTCTCCTTTTTCTTTTAGTATATAAGGTAAATAAAATCCGTCTGACTCCAGCCACATTGAGCCTCGGTCCTACAGTGGACCCATGTCCTGCCTGGAGTTTCTGGGGCCAGCCTAGTCCTTAAGGGGACTAAGGAGGTCACAGAATGGCGATTGTGACAGGATGGGGGTTCCAGGGAGATTTGAAAGGGTCAACCCCCCCCCCCCGTTCGACGTTTTTTTAATAATAATTTTTTTTTTTTTTGATAGAATACATTGGTTGTTGGTGTTAGGTCGGGTAATCTCGGGTCATTTAATTCGTATTTTTCTGCGTTCCCCGTTCCACCTTTGTTTTAAGTGCCTTCTTTCTGTCTCGTTCTTCATTAAATTCGGCACCTCCTTACCCCCTTCTCGGTATGTATCTCATATAAGTTAGGTATCCCCAGTTCCAGATAGGTCCCACCATGGCTGGTAAAATTATTAACAATCATGTGTGTCAATAGTATGTCCCCAGTAATAGTATTGTGTAGTACAACGTGTGTGCTAACAGTCAACAATAGCATTTTTTTTAAAAAAATTTTTTGTCTTCACCCTTCGATGGTCACACTCCCATTGACATCGTCGTAATCTATAGTACCCCTTAGACTGCGTAGGCAAATCCCTTCCCTCCTGGCAGTAACATATTTTATTTTTATTTATTTTGTTTTATTTCCCTTACCTCTTCTTTTATTATGTACGTGTGTCAGCTGAGATGTATGACTCAGATAAAATCAGTTTCTCCGTATTATATTTTATTTTTATTTTAAATCCCATTTTTAGTTAGATATTTTATTTTGATGGTGTTGTGATGGAGTGGCGGTGGCTACAAATGGTTTATGTTCCACCCCAGGGCTCTGATTATTGTTGGCGTTTTAGTAGAAGTTTATTGTTGATAAAGAAGTTTAGTTGAAGTTTTAGTAAGAAGTGTAAGTTTTAGTACCAACTTTTTTAGTGATAGGTGTCCCTGTTTTATTTTTATGTTCCCTGTGCTACCATATTTACTTAAGTTTATTAATTTTAGCTTATTTTATTATATTGTTTCCCCTTTAGTAATAAACTGTCCCCATTGTCTGATGTTACTTGTTATTCTTACTCATAAGTGTTAGGTTCTTCCACATAATATTTAGGTTTCCCACATGTTAGGACTCCCTATTTGTAATCTTGTAGACGCAGTGGTCCTTTCCTTAATTCGTTTTCAAATCAAATATGGTTGATATTTATTTTATTTTATTTTAAAATTTTTTCCCCGTTATGATTATTTTATTTTATTTCCCTGTTAAGTTTTTTAGATAGAGATAGGTATTTTTTTTTCCTTTTTGATTTTGATTATCCTTGCTTTTCCATCCGCGTACTTACCGAGTTTACTTGCTTTATTGACTACGGTCCAACCTATTGAGTTTAGATAAGTTTACATATTTATCTAATGTTAGTAAATTTCCTTTTATAAGAATATTTTTATGTGTCAAAATCAATATCTAAATTTAATGAAGCTTAACAGTTTGTTTCTTAGTGGTTATTCTAACTGATATACTAAGAAGTATAATGTGTAACGTGACGGATTTTCGCGTGACATAATAATAATTATTAATTACTATCCCTACACGTACACCATTTCCCGCTCAAACACTCGGTCTATCGCAAACACAAAACCAATGTATTCTATTCTTCACTTTCATAATTTAATAATTAATAATATAAATATTTTTAAATTTAAACTTTTATTTTTTTTATTTCTCTCCTTTTTCTTTTAGTTTATAAGGTAAATGAAATTCGTCCGACTCCGGCCGCATTAAGCCTCGGTCCTACAGTGGACCCAAGTCCTCCCTTGGGTTTCTGGAACCAAACTAGTTCTTTAGGGGACTAAGAAGGTCACAAATAGTATCTTAATTAAAATAATTATTATTAAAATGTTTAATTACTAAAAACTTTTCGAGTATAAGAACTTCACTATGTATATCTGTTCAACATTTAATTACATATGTATCCAGCATGTATACCAACATTTTTGGAACCGGTTTGGTAACATTAAAATTGGAGATTATGGGTGAATAAAAGCAGAACCCTTTTAAATTTACCTTAGGTTAAATTTAACATATTCAAGTGTAATAATATAACTTTTGGTTAATATTTTGTATGCATTAAAATCTTACTTAAAAACCTGTGCTTATTGTAACTCTTATTTCAATTTTTTTTGGAACGAAAATTTAACAAAAATATTTTTATAAGAGAGGAATCTAATTATAAAACGATAAAATATTAGCTCTAACTATAAGTAACTACTACCTACTCATAATTTAAGGATACTAATGTCCTTAGTAAGTTAGGTAATCGGTGGCATATAAATGATAAAAATGAGAAAATTCTCGTTCTATTATTGACATTGATAAATAAAATGTTCAAAATAAATATTTACTGTAAATTAAATAAGTATTCTCACTAAAATATAACAAAAATATTATCACCACTGAACACCTTAATACATGAGATGAACGTGCTTTAAAAATTAAACTTTATAAAATATAAACATTCTACATAGAGATTTTTTTCAAAAAAATTCCAACTTCGAGATAACAATAATATCAACAAAAATTATGAAACTAAAAATACAAAAATCCGAATTGTTAAACAAAAATGTAGAACGAAATGATAGAATTATTATTATTTAAATGTATAATAATATTTATACAAGAATAATTATTACGAAATTGTTAAACAGCTGTTTAGTTATTGGCCGGAATATTTTAGGACTGGTATTTTATTTTACATTTATGAAACAAAAAAAAAAGTGGTTTTAAATAAAATATGAATATTTAATATATTATAGTAAAGAAATAATACGTAATTTAAAATAAGCAATTTGCATAAGTCATTAATATTAAAAACGGAAACACGCCTATATCTTTTTTTTTTTTGAAAATAATTTATTTTTTTCATTATGTAATTAATATAAAAAATATCCCATAGTTTATATGAAAACAATATAGAAAATTAATTGTACATATTTTGCGTTAAAATATTAAACGATACAATATTTTAAAACATCCTTTCATAAATATCAGATGTAATTTGTTATATTATTACGGGCTAAGTTCGCCTATTACTTAAAAAATTACTACTACTAAATTTTTATAAGTCAAAATATTTTTTTTATATAAAAGATACAATATAAATATTTAAAATGGAATCATTGGTTTATTATTTATAAATATAAAATTTTTAGAAAAGTACATTATTTTTACTATTCATCTACTTCTCTAAATATCAAATATCACTGCTGTAAACCATAAACTATATTATTTCTATATTTAATATCTATTTGTATCGATGACTAACTAAAAAAAAAAAAAAATTATATTAGGATAAAAATAATAAACAAATGAAAAATTGACCCAGAAAAACAGAGTTTTATGTTAAAATTAATCACCTTGTATTGGCTTTTGTGTATCTACTTACCTAAAACAGCTAAGACTTATAGTTTTATATTCAATTTTTCTTGCCACATAAATTACTCCCGAAGTACTTCGGGAACTCATTTGAAATTATATTAAAATCGTATTTTGTTTTTACCAAAAACACTTAAATATCTTCAATGTTTAATGTCCTAAAGTTTTCTAATAGAAAAAAAAACTTTTAAGTATTACCAATGTTTTTAAGACTAAAGAGGTATATGTATACATATTTCAATATTAAAATTAGCTTTTTTCAAACGACCGCGAAAGAAGAATAATAATTTTAAACAACAATATCATAATATCAATATAATTTAATGATTGAAAATAAGTTTAATATTAATGATTTAATTGGTTACAATTGCATTATTTATTCTAATATATTATTTGTATAAAATGAAATATGATGAACTAAATGCGTACTTATATCTTTTTATACAGTTTTATGAACTTTAAATCGAAAACAATCTATAAGTCCCTATATCGCGTCGATTTTATATCGAAAAAAAAAACAAACACATTTCAAAAAATAAGCCAGTAGGTATATTTAATCACGGGTAAATCCATACTCAAAATTCTAAAATTTTAATTAACTATTTATAATTTATATTATTAATTTAATATTGAAATAAATTCTAAATTGTACAACTACTGAAATGGTGTTTTAAGAATGAAGATATTTTAACTACTGGTATTAATGTAGAATTTACAAAATTTCGTCAGAAATTGGTAACTTAATACAATTCTTTTTACATTTTGAAGTATGACATTCTTCTATAAAGACCACTCATTATGATAACTAAATTTTCATAAATAAAAAATTTAAAGAAACATTGTGTTGAAAGCATCTGTTTTGAAGATTGATAATTACCAAATACAATTTAACTAAAGTTTTTATGGCGAATAAGTAATTGGTTATATGCGGGGCTTTACGTCCATATTGTTATTATGAATAATTGTATATAAGTTAGTACCTATATATATTAAAAATAATATTTTTATGCATTTATTTTAAAAAAATATTAAAATCATATTAAATCGTTAAATATTAAATAATACATATTACCAATCATATTATTCAATAATATTATAAATTATGATGTCTATCTTCTTCTTCTCCTTTGCCTTCTCTCCCAACTATTTAGAGTCGGCCACCCTTGTCCTACACTTTCACTTAACTCTACCTCCTGCATCTTATTCACTTACTCCCACCTTCCTCATATCACTTGCCATTACATCCCCCCATCTCTTTTTCGGTCTTCCCCTCCCCCTTTTCCCAACAACATGCCTTTCCCTTACTAATCTTACTGCCTCAGTCTCATCCCTCCTTAATACATGCCCGAGCCATCTTAATCTATTCTCTCTCATTTTGTCTACTATCGAAGCTACCCCTATACTACCTCTGATATACTCATT
>JAIPRL010005424.1:0-32223 GCA_025469235.1 Pemphigus obesinymphae | reverse complement strand
TGACTCTTTTCGATATAATTATTAAAATAAATATAGTTTTTAATACATAAGATAATGTAGAGAGTATATAGAGAATGTGTAATGGTAACACAAATATTTAAGGTTTAATTAAATTAAATTTGAACTCCTTGTATTCTACTAACTATTTATCTAACTACTGCTAAATTTATACAATCAATATACTGAAAGAAACTTCAACTAACCATTAAACCATTTGATGACACTATTGATTATTTCCATGGGATGCAGAAAATATCGGTGAATTCGGAAGATACATTTGTCTCCATTACAAATTGTCATTTCCTCACCATTTGTCAACAACATCATCATTCTTCCATAACCTGATGTACAAAATAAATTTTATTTAAATGGGGTAAACTCGATCGAATACACAATATTATATGAACGGTGTTTGGGTAAAATGGAATAAGTAAATTTAAAAAAAAATTTTATTGGGAATTATTGTAGAATTTAATAATCTACATAGAATGACATGAAAAAACAACAATAATTGTAGGTTAATTAGCAAAAATATTGATAAACAATTTTAACTTTTAGATATTTTTAGTTTATCGAAAGTAGTGTTTTGTATTTATTAATTTTTACACGGACACCGTTCATATATTTTCGTGTTCAGTTATAAAAGTTATAAAAACGCAATTAGGTTTTTTTTTTAATGTGAATATTTTTGTATAATATAATTTAACAATGATGTTACATATTATTTAGTTTTTAATTTTTCAATTTTTTTCTACTAATGGTAGGTATTTATAATATAATTAAATATTTTAAATTTATAATGTATAATAAGTGTTTTAACTCTAAATATTTTAACTAAGACTCGATTGAAAAAAGTTTTATATTTATATTGATGGACATCTTTGTGGGATTTTTGTAGAGGTGATAACATTTTATAATAATGTTTATATTTATAATACATATTACATTAGTAATTAAAAAACGGTTTTTTTTTTAAAAATAAATTATATACAATTTACGAACATTTCTTTACTATTAAGATTCATATCACATAATATCAAAAAATATCTATAGTAATTTGTTATATACCTATTATTCCACATAAATTAATATTATTATATAAATGAATTTTGTATATTTTATCAAGTATGATATGATTTCTATAAAAATATCATTGGTAAAGTTTACATGAATAAACAAAAATTATATATACATATTCACAAGGCTGAGCAAGTTAACGAATTTTTTTAACTTAATAAGTAAAGTTAGTTTAAAATTATTATGTTAATTTAAGTTCAAATTGACTTATATATTACTTTATTAACTTTATAAGTTAAAATAAAATTTAAAAAAAAATAGTAAATTACCTACCTAGTTATAAGTTAAAATTTGTAATTAACAATAAAAAAAAATTATAAAATGCCTCTCATCTGCTAGTTGCTATAATACCTATATTTTTGTTTTCGTCTCTAATATTATTATTAAACAGACAATAGGTATTATATAATTATATACCTAATTAAATATATGTATTTAAAATATTGGATAAACACAATTAACTAAAAATATAGCTCAACACAAAAATATCGACAGTTTCGACACAAAAACTAAACTGGCCTGTGTTGCATGAGCCAATAAAATGATAATTTACTAAAATTTACCTCATATCTTCTTGCACCCGTCTTAAATATGACTTATCATGATTGGAAATTTTCCAAAATAACAATATTATATGACATATAAATATTACAATAATAATGCGAAGATAATGAGAGCCACGTACCACAGTAATACTATAGTTTTCATAATGTAGGTAATCCTATTTATATGTATAAAGGGTAATATAATAATATATACTTATCTAAATAGTAGAATTAGAAAAATTTCCTATGCTTAAAAATAAATAAATTTAACATTTTAAGTTTTCCAAAAAATGACTTATTAAGTTAAAAATTAATTTTAAAAAAGAAACGCGTTAACCCTTCACTGCATGATTTTTTTATTTTTTTCAAAAAAAATATTATCTAATAGATAAAATCCCGTAGAGTTCATTAAAATTACTTAAAAAATTCAGTTTTAAAATCTAAGTACTCAATTTGACTCAAATTTGAAAAATGCATATATGCATAACCTTATTAAAATTAACTTTATTTTCATTTCTAACTCGTTAATGCCAGCCTTGCATATTCGTACATGTGTAGTTTTACCGATAAATTATGCACAAATTGATACAATTTCATGAAAATCATAAAAAGTAATTAGAATTAGAAATTTTTCTAAGACGTAAATTTTGAAACTAAAACAAGTATAATATTATTTTGTATTTATATGTAGGTACTTACATAGTACATATCCCATATTATAATAAATTTTCCAATATTCCATCATCTTGTTAATTGTTTTTTAAGATGTATCCACACCAATCATATTTTCCTCGTTTCCATATTCTCGGTGCATTTTCATTAAAAAAGACATTTATGCATAAATTATTCTTATACAATTATTTAAAATTTTTACGTACTTTATTTGTACAAGTAGAATAAAATGTATGGTAACCATGTTTCTATAAGTGGCAAGATTGTCTGACTTGTTCTTACGTTGTTTCTGTGTAAGTACCTATAATTCCATTAGATAAATTTTAAAAAAAATGTATTTATTAAAATAATTTGTAAGTGGTTAACTAATATTAGATTTATCAATCATATAGTTCAAGACTGTAGCAAAAAAAAAAATATTCAGTATAACGAATATAAAACATAAAAAGTACATTTGTCATTCAAAGTTAAACAAGTATACCTCTATATTATAGGTCTCCATCAATCAATAAATTAACTAATTTTCTTTATTCAACTGTAATAATATAATGAATGATGTAGAATGATTTTAATACAATTTGTTTAAGTTTTTGCAGTCTTTATCCGTTTATATTTATTTACATAAACATATTTAAAGTCTAATAACAAATACTTACTCATAATACATATTAATAAAGAACAGTAAAATAATAAAATAAGTATATTTACATAGAACCAAATTAAATGTTTACCATTAAAAACATCGATGAAATACATAGATGAGTGTAGCGAAGAAAAACAGCAATGCCAGTGTCCACGGATGTTGTTTATGCTCCTATTAATAATTATTATAATATTCATTATTAATGTATAATCATTTTATATAAAATGTTTAATAGACATGATTTTTCATAGGGTTGAAAGCAGTCTATTATTCTAAGGAGTTTAGTATTTATTAAATTATTATGAGATATTCTTATGCGCAAATTCACAATTCATCGACAGTCTGCTCAAAAACCTTTTTGGCTATGTAAAGTGAAAAACCCTGGTAAATAAGCATATTATAAATAGTTTAGCTGTATTTGAAAACAGATTTTAATTCATAAATGTTTATTTAAGATTTCACATTAAAAATAGTTTGAATTCAATTATTATACTGTAATTCGTTATAAGATATTTTCATTTTTTTTTTCAAATTAATTATTTAATTTAAACTGTTATTCCTACAACACAGAATAAAAATAAATGAAGTTAAATTAATTTTCAAAATTTTATTTAGACTAACTACTGGAAAGTGGAAATATGCTTATTACTTATTGGTCTAAATACACATAGGATATATTCACTTTCAACCATCAAAACAATTTTGTATACTAATGTTAAACTGCAAGATAGCAACTAAAACGTAAAGTGTATAAATTTATAATATACCAATATCCAGTAGGTAACCAAGTTAATGGGGCTTATAAAAATGAAAAAAAAACAATAGTCACACGAAACAAGCAGCATTCTTCATTGTAATATACAGTTGATTTAATTACCTACCTACCTATACAATTATATGTTTAGTTTATTTTTCTATGAAATTTCGACTAGAACACTTTAATCCAATTTTTCGTTATGTACAGTACCTAAATTTATTATTACCTAAATATATGTCAAGAAATTTAAATTAAAAATTTAAACGGGTTATTTTTCGAGTTTTTTTATCATTTATTAGGAATAACTAAACCGTGAAGCAAAAAAAAAACTGGTTATTACTTATTTCCTTATAGTTTAGAAAATAATTGATTAAAAAAATGATGTGTAATTGTTTAGCGCGGTTACTAAAACATACATATTCAAATGATAAGTGTATAACTGAATTATATGAAAAATTGAATTCATATTCAAAAATATATCCACAAAATGTGTTCATATATATTATATGTATCACGGGAAAAAAATAATTTGTTTATAGTAAATGGTTGTAACTATTTTGGTTGATCTAACTAAATACCAACTGCACAATTACATTGGAGTTACTAGAAGTACCTAGGTATATACTTGGCTTTTAATCGATAAGACAGTTAATAGTAATTGTAACTATATTTTTTATTTATTAGGTATAACATTTAACCATAGTTAAAAACTTAAAGCTTCAAGCATACAGCTAAAAAGGTTAAAATCTAACATGTGTTAATATATTTTGTATTAGTATAACATTTGGTTAAATTAATCAAAATATATAATTTAAATATTTTATTAAATTGATAGAAATAATTCCAAACAATCATAAGTTTAAAAATAGTCATACATCTGCTTTTTTATTAGAAATTTGTAACGCCTGTGTCCTGTCGCAAAGCCGGCAATACAATAATAATTGTGTGCTAAAGCATGGGTACCTATAGGTACGGCATATCTTCACTCGTCCAGTTACTGAGCATTATTATAATATTATTAAATATTAATTATGCTTTAAATGTTTACGTGATTAATTGTATTAAATTAATTAAGGCCGATTTATTTGTATTATTACTATATTTATATATTGATTGATCTTCAAATATCGGACAACAATATGTAGGAACCTATAGAAAAATTCAAAGATTCATCATTTTTTAAACAGGTAGGTATATATAATATATGCTGCTTTCATACAATATCTAATGGATTTCATATTATAACTATATCTTCTGTTTTAAAATCATATATTTGTGTTTTTGTTAGATTATACATTTTTGACTTGTAAAATAAATACAATTAGATAATAGATAGGTAGGTATCTAACTGTATAAATTGTATTGTTTTTCATATAATTTCATTAATTAATTACTTATATTTTTAGTTAGCAATACTATATAATAATAGTATATTATACATACCTAGGTACCCGTTTAATAATTTAAAAATTATGAACATTCCAATTTTTGTATTAATACCTATTAATATTTTTATTAATATAAATATCAGATATTTGAAAATCGTTCAATATATCAAACACAAATAAATCGGCCATAATTAATTTAGTATACGACATAATATTTACTTGCATGTAAAAACTAGCTAACTATTTTCAATCTAATAATTAGGTTGATACAACTATTCCTACCTATTTTTCTGGGACAATTTACCAATAAAAGTATTAACAGTATTATATAGTTAAAATAAACACAACTATATCAACTAAATACATTTAGTACGTCAAACCATATTATAAGATAATTTGTATAGCTACCGTGGTTTATAGTTGAATTAACCATTTAAATGTTTATTGTAACTATTTTTTTCAGTGATATTATATGTATATAAATACAATTTAGGATTAATTAATTGAAAACTGGAAATATTAGTGGTTAGGTATTGATATATATACCTATGGATGGATAGGCTTTTCTCTGTACTTCTCTACTAAACATCTCTTTAGGTTGTTGCCCTATCTTATTATCTCTATTTTTTGTTGATATTATCGTTTTTACTTCTTTAGCCTACTGTCATGTTTACGTATCCTCTATTATACTACCCCCCTACTCTCACCAATGTTTTATTTAATTAAATTATGTGTTATATACCCTATAATGAGTCCGTATTTAAGTATTGATGTCTGACCACTGATTTACAGAGTAGGTAGATACTAATACTTTGTTTTTATATCTCATAGTAATGAATTTAAAACTTCAAACTTCTGTAGTATTTTTCACAATTTGAATTAAATTTATATTGATACATATTCGGGTGAACTTTTAAGCTGAGCGCGCACTAAATCGGATCGGCTCGACTCAGCTCGGATCTGGTAGGTTTGGAAAAGTTGTTCAGCCGTGCACATAATCACAATGTATCGGCATGCGTCAGCACTATTACCTTCCTTTCGGAATGTATTGTTCTTTGAATAATGTATTTTTATTATATCTTTGTTTACTCTTTAATTACCTAATTTACTCTCCATTTAACTAACTCAACGGTCTTCGATAATATAATTAAAATTTAATTTAATTATTTAATTAAATTTAAGAACCCAATAAAAAAACTCAGTGTTATTTTACTTTTTAGATATTGATAACTTTCAAATATAATAAATGATTGTTTTTCTAATCTATAATCTATATTTTATTTATTTTTCATGTACTTATCAATAATTTAACTAATTTGTATAATTTTACTGTAATAATAAAATGATAATTAAATAATACAATGAATAATATAGAATTATTTTTGTACAATTTTCAGTCTTGATAGGTTTATATTTATTTACATAAAAATATAGTATATAATATAATAGGCAAGTTTGCGCGGCTTATATAAAATATAAATAAAAAAAAAAAAAATGACACCCAAAACATTCTTCATTGTAAAATAGAGATGTATTAATTTTACAATTATGATTTTTATTTTTCTATGAACTTCGTATTTCGACTCGAACACTAATTCATTTTTCGGAAGGTATAGCCAATGTAATTAAGATGATAAATTTAAACAAGTCATTTTTCAATTCTTTCAACAAACCTACATATAAGAAATAACTAAACCAAGATTTTTTTTATATAGGTACAACTAGTATAGGTAATTTCCTCATAATTTGGAAAATTTTTCAAAAATATACCTACTGTGTATTTTTTTTTAGTATGGTTAATAACGTTCGCTGAGTGGGCATTCCCTAACTTGTTCCCTTACGGGTCTATCGAGAGAACGAAAAAACGATAAAAGAAAAAAATACGATACCTTACGGTTATTTCGTCCGACGGTGGTGACATAGTGGATCCGATGGTTCGACGTCCGTGCCGTGCCGTCGGTAGCTCGTCGGTTGATGTCGACGAATGTGTGTCCCCGATATGTGCTCGCAATTACTATCGACGTGAACGGCAAATGTGACGATTAAAACGACTAAAACGCAATACAACGACGAGTGGATGTCCGCGAACACGTCACACATACTAACAGAAACTGCACAATATGTTCCATGCATCGTCCGTGGTGACTGGGTGTTCGAAAGTTCTAGAAACTTCGATTCCAGGGGGGTTAGGTTCGGACTCGCCGAATAATAATACTGCCGTGACAAATTTCACCGCCGCGGTGGCAATGCATAATGTACGATAGTATACGTACGTACACTAGGTACCATTGATTATAGGTACCTACATAGAAGGGAAATATTTTTGTATTAATTGTCACTGCGAATTCAAAAACGGTCAGATCGGACTCGGACTAATGTCAAAGTGTATTATACACTGCGGTATATAACATACCACAAGTCACTTTTTTTGGTATTCTCCAAAAGAGGCTATGTCCCTCCCCTGCCCCTCTAATGGGCACCAATGTACAGGAGCTTTAAGCCAAAGGGGGGGGAGGGTAGACAAAACCGCGAGACGATAGGTCCAGTTCCCCTTGAGTTACGAGCAATCCAAAATTCCATTTCGGACTACCCAAAAAAGTGACTTTTAGTATGTTATATACCTCGGTGTACAACGCATTTTGCCACCGGTCCGAGCCCGTTTTATATGTTATAGAATATGCTGCAGCGATTCAAAAAGTTTCACCGCCTTTGTCACACCTGTAATCGTATACCATTACTCGAGCATTTATGTACCCATAATTGCGACTACGTTTGAATCGCTGAAGCGTAGTTTAGCTCTGTCGGTTAAGAGGGTACAATAATAGGACGAAAAATCCACAAAAACATGTAAAAGTTATTCCAATAGTACGATTTACCAAGTGATTTTAGCGTAAAAAAAAGTTGTAAATGAGAAGTGTACAGTGAAATGTAAGAAGTCCAAATTTTGATTATTTCAAATAGTTTATAATCATTTTTTATCATTTATTATAAAAAAGTAAAAAGTAATCGTAGTTAATTATTTGCTATTAAAATAAAAATATCAGAAATCGGGCTTCTTATGTCCCATTGTACAATTTTATATAATTTTGATAATAATTACTTTTACTCTTAAGTCAATCGGTAAGCGATATTATTGGAACAACTTTTACATATTTTTCGTAAAAATCAATTAAATTGTATTGTCGTATTACTCCAGTAATAAATAACAACTTTATTTTCACACTATTACATTCCCATCATCATATTTTATATGCCATACGTTTTAAAATTTCAGGATTGTTTTTCTTTTCATTTCTTTTCAGCTTGTACATTTCTTTTCCCCCTTCTTTAGTTCTTAATCTCACATACAATATTCTCTAATTTAGCTTTACTTACTTCACTTTTTGCTGTTTAATATAAACTTTATAATCACCCAATCACATCTCTCCCCGGTTCTCTGCTATATCTTAATCTGTGTTTTTTCTTTGAAATTATCTCTTACACTTTTTCCAACCACCATGTTTGCTTATCCTCTGGCAGCCTGGTCTGGTATACTATAATATTACTATACCTTTAGTCCATTGGTGGAAATCGGGTTAAATTATTGTGGGGGGGGGGGGCTAAGAAAATATCTATACAAATTACCATGTTACCAACTACAAAAATTTTTTCGCTCTACTCGATATTAACATTTTCTAACTTTATTTTATTGATGTATACCTAATATATAATTTAACACTACATAACATATAACATCTTTGACAACTACTTGTAATGAAAATAACTAATAAATCAAATCATAACGTGTACCAAGATGAAAAATAAATAAATTGTAGATTAGAAAAAAATCATTTACTATTTTAAACTTATCAAAATCTAAAAAAAATAATATATCGCTGTGCTTTTTTGTTAGGTACTTATATAATATTATAATATATTTCAGCTACCTGTTATTTTTCATTATATTTATATTAATAATAGGTTTTATATAGGGAGACATAACATTAATAATTCAGTTTTATTGAAAAGTCATTTAGTCATAACTCATACTATATATACGCCGATAACAACATTATTTAGTTCCTTATGTAGCTTTTATTCAATATTTCAATTTTTTTAAGAGTATATATATATTATATATTTATATATATTTATTTATATAAAACGAATATAAACATTTTTCAATTGTTAGATTTTCATTTTTCTTAAAATATTCTAAAAATTGCTTATAAAAGAACCCCTTAAAAATGGCTACGCTAACATCTTCTTAATTATAAGGAGTAATCATTTATTTTAGTATTATATCATCACAAATGCTTAAACAATTATACACAAAAACCCAACCCAGATTTACAGGTCCACAAAAACTGGACACGGTCACAATACCAAATATGTGAAAACCAAACATTTTTTTTTACCACACGAAATGTTTTTACGTCTCCTAGCAAAAATATCCATATAAATATACTTCAATATAATAATTTCTCAAATCATTTTTGAGAAGACTTGCCAAAATTTTAGGGGGAAAATCCCCCTTAAGTCCCCCCATCGATTTCCGCCAATGAGTCCTTTACTCTTTCTAATAATATCATTAAGAATGTTTTTAACATCATTCTTATTACCACATACCGTTTATATTCCCTTCCACACTCCAGTCTTTTTCAGGTTTTTTGTAAATCATTTTTCACTTTTACCAGTTAATTTCCATCATCTAATTTTCGGTTCTTAGGCAATATTTTTATTTTTCTACACCAAGTCTTCGCAGCCATTAAACTATATTGTCAGTGACAACTTGTCAGACTTTCACCTGGAATTACTCATTACTTTGCAGTCCTTACACTGTTTTAAAATCCTCCTATCCGTATAAAATCACTCCAGTAACATTAATATCTACTGTAGTATTTAATGTAGACGTTTCACTTAAATTTTTTAAAAAAGATATCGTTTTCGTAATTTTAGTACTACGTCTACTATATTGATATATAAAACCTCGTTTAAATTTTAAAGATTGTTTTTAAAAAAAGAAGTTGTATGAATGTTTAGTAGAAGTGGATCTTTAAAATATCGAGCTAACAAAGAATATTACTGTCATTAAATTTTAGAAAATTTGCCATTTTTCGGTTGTCGGCATCAGAAAATACTAATAATATCAAATAATATTAAAATATAATTTGAATACTTTTGAAATGTAATTTAATTTGTTAGACATCCATTTTCCTTGTACCGTTCTGATATTTGCCTATATAAAACGCTTTAATATCGGGCAGATTAGACAATTTTAATTCGAATTTAAAAAATTACAAATTATCGAAAGACGTTTAAAAATAACCTTTTCGTTATCATTTATAAATATCGTGTATTATAAGAATTTTCATTGTGCCAAAATATGGAGTTTTTCAATGTTTATTTTAGGTATATGGAACGATCCAAATAGAAGATGTATGTGATAGAAGACTGTGTCAATCGGCAATTTATTGGTAAATAATTTAAAGTTTGGGTGGTGGTCAGCAAACCAGTGAAAAAGGTCATGGCCTATTTTTTTTTGTTATTTATGTTTTCAGGAGAGTAAAAGTCGGTAAATTAATGTCCGTCACCCTTCCCTCTTCAATATTTTTTTTTGGGGTGGACCTCAGAAGCTGGAAAAAAAATAAAATACTTTAATATTTTGTTAGTACTAGAGGAAAATGTTTTTAAAATTTTAGTAAATAAAAATATTTATCTTTACATTACAAAAAAATATGTAAGTACTCGTATTTATTATTTTTAAAAACTTTATTAATTATTTGTTTAACTTTTACTATAGAATTTAGAAGTTTTGGGTATTGTCAATAATAAATTGTTAATTTACAAAAAAAGTGTATGAACTTTTTTTTTAAAGGGGCGCCAATTTTATATTTTGCCCCGCGTTAAAAAACCAATAGACCCGGCACTGGGTGTTGACATTTATATTTTTGTCCAAATACCTATATTTATCTATGAAAGACACACATGCGGTATGAAAGGGTTTTGTATAGGAAATTTGTTATAAATTTTGAATAAATAAATAAATAAATTGTTATATATTATTGAAATTGTATTGTCAAATTAACAATACATTTTTAACTCAATAATAGTTATAATATTCTTACAATAGTATGCCTTTATTGTTTTGATATACCTATATATTTGTTAAATCTATAAATGTTTACTCCCAACAATCAAACACCATATGAAAATGATAAAGTATGTACTGTTAAATTGAACATATTTTTTTTTATTTATTAGTAGTGTTTATTTTATTAAATCAATACCAATAATTTTAAGAATAAATGACATACCTACCTACGTGTTTAAATTTTTAGTTCCATAATTCTATATGCTCGATCTGTTAATTTTGATTAAGTGACGAATTTAAATGAGTTTTAAAATGTTTTATTGTGTAATGAGTTATTAAATTGATACTGTAAAAATTTATATAGGTATTTATACATATATATATATATATATATATATATATGTATATATACTATATTATTACTATATTAACATATAGTTGCATTTTTGTTACACAAATCAAGTTAGATTTTTGTTCTTTTAGTTTTTTTTTTATATATTTCATTTAAATAAATATTGTATCGATAATATAAATATTAATGTATAATATGTTAAACATAATAATAAGAGGAAGGTAAGTTAACTTATACTAATTATTTTGTGCATTAATTGAGATAGGTACCTATATAATATATAAAGCTGGGGTGGCGCGGCGCCGTTTTCTATTACTCCAAAGACTTGTCTCATGAGATCTGCGCCGCTCCGACTTCATAGACGCCCAGCTTAAGACGGGTTCTTTACACGTTCCAACTTCCATGACTTGCATTGGCGGAAATCGGATTGAATTATTGGGGTGGACAATATACATAATTATCATTGAAAAAAAATTTTCTCACTATGCTCCATATTAACATATTAATATTTCCCAACAAATATATTCTTGTAATAAATTATAATATTACATTTTAGTTAAGTGGATCTAAAGAATTAAAAGGAAAACAATTATCAAGGCTAGATTTACATTCAGGAACTAATTATCACCTTACGTGCATGTCTAAATGGTCTGCATATGAAGCTATTAAAACATCACTACTTTCAAACTATGAATTATTAGTTGAATCCAATAAAATATATATAAAAACGTTTATAGACATAACTATTTTTTTGGCTAGCCAAGGACTCGCCTATAGAGGTCACGATGAGAGCCAAACATCTTTGAATCAAGGTATATTTAAATATAAAATTTAAAATTTATAATAAAATGTCGATATACAATTATATTATAAAAACAAATAATATAAATTATATATTTGAAAATATAATATTTAGGTAAGTACCTACAGATTTACCTAATTTTGAATTATTCTATATTTTATAATAAACCTACAATTCTATACATTTACCTTTATTTTAATGTAATATTCATTACAAAGTAGTAGTTTTATAATCTAAAAAGATTAATTAATGTTAACTCTTTATGGTAGGACAGATAAATAATTGCCGATTCAAATCATATATTCTATTTCTAATTAACTAAAAAACTCATTGAAATGATCATATTCAGTACTCAACTTTACACACCAAATATGTCTGAGCAACACTACTATATAAAATTAATAGCAGTCAGATTGCGAGTAGCTTTCAACTATTCTACAATGTCACAATTACTATATTAGTTAAACGTTTTTTTTTTTTTTTTTTTTTTTTTTTTAACAAATAAAGGTACCTAATAGCAATATAAATATAAAAGATATATTTGTATAAAATAAAAATTATTTTAAACTCATTATTTAATATTTGTAACAAAACTAATAGGTAGGTATTCAAAAAAATAATTAACTATCTAACCAATTTGTCTATATTTATTATTTACTTAATACCTACATTTTTATTTATTTATTATATTCTGATGCTGATTGAATAAATAATAATAATAATAATGTTTTACATACTTTTTTTTAATTATTATAAACATTATTAATTTAATATTAGTTCAATAGATATTCAGTTTCAATACTATTATGATTATTAAATATTTATATTTTATTACAAATAGTGCTAGAATTGGGTGAATAGGTGGATCTCCTCTACTATTTTATATTTTGAGAGCACCCTTACTAATTATTTTTTTACAGTATATGAGTTACATAGTTTGAGGAAACGCTCATTTATTGATAGCCCGAATGTACTCCTTCTTCTATTTTTCCAATTCGAGCACAGATTAAAAATAAAATGTATATCATTTTATTATAAGATACTTGCATTATAGGTATGATTTGATATGCAAGTATATTTTATTATATAATATTTTACTAATATGTTTTAAGGAATTTCAAAGAACTTTATATTTTATTTTCTAAACACGAACCTGAATTTGCAAACAAATTTAAAAATACTACAAATTATACTAGTCATTTTATTCAAGATCAACTTATAAGTCTTTGTGCTAACAGTATTATGGACACAATTATAAATGAAATTAGAGATAGTGTATTTGGTGTAATGTGTGACGAAGCACGGTATGTAATATTTATTATTAGTAAACTAATGAAAACCTGTATTGTTATTTTACATTTATGATTAATATATTTTCAGTTGTTATAAGGAAGAACAAATGGCGTTATGCGTTAGGTATACAAAAGGTTTAAATGTACATGAGAGATTTTAAAGTTTTATTGATTGTTCTGTAAAACAAGATGCTGAAGCTTTAAGTCAACACATTTTTAATTATTTGAATACATGTAAATTAAATAAAAATGCTCAAATAATTGGTCAGTCATATGATGGAGCTAATGTTATGGCTGGAAAATTTAATGGTGTAATACATACAAAAATCAAAAAACTATATCCATAGATGAATTAGTTTGAATTTCTGATACACATACAGGTATAGTGCTGTAAAATTACAGTGATAAATTGAGTAAAATTATAGTGATGTAAAATTACGGTAATAATCTTTTGGGAGAATATTCTTGACCGGCAAACGCCAAACTCATGGGTCAGCGACAACCGACATTCTCAGTTTACTTCTTTATATATTTATATATAATAAAAAACGTGAACACCGGACGTTTATTTGAGTCCTAAATATGCATTTTTTTTTTTTTTTTATTTAATCTTATTACGCTGCTTATTATGAAGCAGTACTCGCGCCGCAGTACATTCTGCGATCAGTCCGGGTAAGTAAATGCGTGGCGCATAGAATCTTCTAGAAATTTCCGTCACCACTCCCCCTCCCCCGTTTTCGCCTATCGCCTTTTGTGCGCACACGATGAACTCCGTCGTTGTCGTCCCGGCCGTGCGTCATTTCTATGGTCATTTGTCTTTGCGCAGCTGCCGGCGATCCAAGTGCTTTGCTGAGGTACGTGCGGTCGGTCCGTTCTAATATGTCGTTCGCGTTAAAGGATTCACGTCATCGGATTCGACCGTCGTGGGAATCCCGTCTGTTATTTACGCCGGCCGTGATCGAGTCAGTCGTCCGGGAAGCCATCGACCGTCGTCCGTAGCCCGTCACTATCATATCACTGTGGTATACCAGTCCAGACAGTCCAGTAAAAGGTACTTCAATGTATTTATGTAATATACATGCTCGATACTCGATATCCCACAAACACCTTTCACATGTAATCAGAGGTTAAAGTAATGGGGGACGCAGGGGACTCGGGTCCCTTACCTCTAACGGTACTCCGGAACGCTCAAATTATAACTAAATATTAATCAATATAGATAATTAAGAATTCCTTTGAAATTAAATGTTATGGTTTTATTTTTTTTTTTATCAAATATATGCCTAGGTTTTAGTTTTATCAAAGGTGTTAAATAAAAATCACGGCTTATGATAGAATCTCACACGACTGGTGTATTTAGCCCAAATGTGTTACTTTAAACTTACTTATTTTACTTTCAAATACATTTCCGTATAGGTACCTATACTAAGATAATATTCATTAAGTACCTACCTATAATATATATTTTTTATGCATGTTACATTTTTATAAATTTCTATTTAATGTTAAAAAAACATAAACCAAAGAAAATACAATTATGTTCCTATTTAATTGAAATATAGGTAGGTACTTTATAATTTTTATTTTAAACATGCTTGGTCCCCATTTTTAACCGCGTATAATGCGTAAATTTGAATTTTTACTTGTTCAATTTAAAGTAGGTATCTATCTACCTAGGTACATACATTTTTGTGAAATTAGGCGGCCCTGCTTGTAATGATTTTGTTCTGCTCCGGAATTTTCCATGTGGTCGGGTATAATGATTTGCGTATCATACTCGGGATTTATTTGCCATATTTTGGCGTTTTGTGTACAATATAATGTACCTACTATAATAATAGTATAATATATAATAATAATAATAATAACGTATCCGTGTAATACGGTTATTACTTTGATTTACGAGTCGGATATTAATATCCGATCGTCCTTAAATCATAATACTACACGGTCACGAAATGATCGGTTGTGTATGTAAATATTATTGTAAATTCAGTTAAATAAGAGTCATTAATGTGATCAATGGTATAATATTATCTGGGCCAGAACCGAAGAATTCGGTAGTTGTAGTTATTGTCATAATTGCTATAGTGATCGAATACGGCAGGTACAGGTACAGTGCGTATACTGGTTGAAATTAATAACTGGAGGGGAGGGAGAAATTTCGAGTCAACGGGGAATTCGATGTGACAAAAAGGATTATATGGCGCATGGCGCAATAAAACACAATATTCGATACTGACATGCGTGGACTTAGAGCTGGCGGTAGAGTATTGTCCGGGAAAAGCAATATTTAACCACTGTACAGTGACACTTGCCAGCAATTTCTCATATTTTTTGTATTGGTTTTCCACGAAAAACAATATATTTTTTAATTTATATAGGCCTATTCTGGGCTCTGGGCTAAGTAAAAATAACTCTAATATTGTTATTTTTGGGGGATTTGTTCTCGAGGAGAGGCGATTAGTTTAGGAACCTAACCTACGTACGGTATAAACTAACAAAAATGAAATGCATAAAATATTATCCATATCCATTTAATAAACGTGTTTTATTACAGTGTCCAAACTTATTTAGATAATAATAGTGGAGAATATCAATCTTAAAAGTGGTTTTAAATGAAAAAATCACTCATTTAGAAAATTTCCATATGTTCATGGTTTAAAGGATATGATACCTACAATATTTTGTGATGAAAATCGTTGATATTTTTTTTTTTTACTAATTCATCAAGAATTTTACATTGGGAACATTTTTATATTTTTAATTTAGAATGCCCGAAAAAAAATTAAATATTTTTACAGAGTATGTATGGGAAATACACATGAAAATATAAATACTCTATTCGCAGTGGTGACCTGGCTACATTTTACTTAGTCGGCTAAATAAATATAAAAAGGTCCATCGCAAATAAAATTAATGTAAATATATATTTGTTTAATCAATGTTAATTCTTTTATATACACTCGAATTTCTTTGTTCAATGTTCATATTATATGAAAGTTAATTTAAACAATTCTGTTGTCGTTCGGTACAAGTTCAAATTACGCGCGCACTCGCGGAGTGTATTTATTAATAGCTTTATTAACGTCAATGACCTCTCTAACTGCATTAAATTCTGAATTTAAAATTTTATCATGTATGATAATTTGCCTATATTTGACCGACCCGAATCCCTTTAAGTGCAACACCTACCGGGTGCAACTGCTTTTGAGACGGACTACATTTACATTCATATATGTGCGTTTGTCCGTCGCTGTTCCGCAATCGAACGCCCATGTCCGGTTGTACACTTATATTTGCTCTGCTCAGACTCGCTGCCCTCGCATACACCCTTTTGTTTTCTGTTCATATTCACAGCTTTTTATCCCATTGTATATATATTTATATAATAATAATAATAATAATAATATATTATATTTGTAGAACTCCTACTTCAATAATAGCTATTTGCTATTTGATAGTAGTAACATGATTACGATTAATCTATACTGTGTGCTAGGAGAGATAATGCAACCGCTCGGTGCATCCAAATGATTTTTCGATCGTCTCCTGCGTAGCGCTCTTGTTCTCTTTTCGGCGGCATCTGCGTGGACTGAACGTCATTTGGTCGATTTCTGGTTGCATACTCTCCAGGTAGGGTGTACCTATTTTTTAACACCTACTCATCCGAATCTCGTGTACTTAAGTGCCTTCGGCGCCAACAATTATCATCAGAGAACTTGGTTTTAATTCAAGATTGTATCTAGTATATTTGGTGAGTATCTAGTTTATATATATACATAGGTATACATGGTGTTGCGCTGTCATAATATGAGTCATTAAGTATATTAGCAGTCTACTTAAGTTATCAGTATCTATATACTCCCTCTTCTAAAAAAAACCTAATCTTAAACAACTAGGTACAATAACATTTATTTAGTCTCACCTCGTTTTTTGTCAATATTCTCCCCGAAAACATTGAGCTATTTGTGCCTATGACAATAAATGTAACATTTTGTAAGATGGTAATCGGGGTCAGCTTGAATGTCTGTGACTTGTCTGGTATGTCTGACACTAAATAGATTTCACTTTAGAGGATCCTCTTCCAAAATCATTATTATTATTATTATTGTGTAGGGATATATGGTCTTTCGTAATATTCCGAGTCTTCCATCCACCCAATTATTTCCAAAATGTTTCTTCAGTAGGTATTTCACGTCTAGAAGATTCTTGGTATTGATGTATTTCCGATTTGGAATGAACTCAACACCTATGTTTTAGATGGTAGATATTTCACAATACTTTTCAACACTGATTTACCAAAGCCAAAGTCTATTTGGTTTGCAAATTCCTTATTTTCGATGAACAAAATAACAATAATTCTTTTGTACTCATTAAATTTAAAGTATCATAGAATCTTCTCCTAATCTGGACACGGTAGTTTACTTTGCATTTATTTTAATATATTTTTAGGGTAGGTATAAGGATTTCCAATCCTAATTCACATATAATAAGTAAATCATAATAGGTATTCTTTTACCATTATTAATACCTATATATAAAAAAAAAAAATTAAAGTACAAGTAACATTTTTTTAATTCTGGCTTAAATACCAAATTAAATATTTTAGAATTTAATCTATATCTCCTTAATGTTTGGCAGGATAACAAATTATGTAATATATTTTTTGAAAGATTTTATTAAATGGAATCAATTGGTATAGGTTTGGTTTTTGTAAATTCAACATTTTCAAAATATCACATGAAAATTTATTGTTTATTTCCAATTGATATCTTTTTAGATAGCAACCAATTTATTTACATTAGATATTATTTCAAAGTCTTACTTTTATAAGTACAATTTTTGAATTAGGAATAAGTTATATATTTAGTGTATGAGTTATGATAATTTCTAATATTTTAAAATTGAAATAATAAAATAGTGTGATGTTTTGATGTAGGTACCTATCTACCTACTTAATTAAAATTAACCTTTTTATGTGATTTGGAGAGTTTACCGTGGACTTCTGATTTTTAATAAAACTCATAATCTAGTAGGTATGATTTTCTTGTAGTACCCATCCATATAAATAAACATTTTTTATTTTTATATAGCTATTTAAATATATATTTATATAAAAAAGATAAAAGAATAAAAGTACAAAAATTAAAAGAAAGTAAAAATGTTTCTCTGATATGCATAACATTTATAAAATATCCTCTGTAGTTTAATAAATTTAATACAAGCATTGTTTCATAAAATATGAATATATCACTATTGTGAAATTACACGGTTTCTATGAAAAAAATAAATATATGTACCTATTTATTGAAATTAATTATACATAAAACATTAATAATGTAATAATTGATATCGTTTGGAAATATTATTTCACTTGTAGGTATGTTTTGTACAAAAAAAAAAAAAAAGTACCATATTACTACCTACATTATATTTTAATATTTTACTATAATAGTAGGGCTAGATACATTTCAAATAATGCGCCTGTATAAATAGTATATAGTATTAATACTAAAGCTTGTTTCAAACTAGGTTTAAATATACTAACAATGGGATATGCCCGAATTCACTTTATTGGGTCCCTGGCATGACATTATGTTCTGTAAACTCAAAATATTGATTTGATTTATAGCCTCTGGGAGACATAACGTTCTGCAAGCTTTGTATGTATGTATGGAACCTAGTGTTCATTGTATTCGGCATGCCCATTGTACTTGTATTAAGCACATCTTGCTAGTGTCTAGATGGGCAACCATTTGGATATTTTAGTGAGATATACAACACAATAATTTTTGTAAAAAAAAGAACCATATACATACATATATATATTATATATATATGGCCATTGTTTATATTAGTAAATATAGAGATTATAGAGATATGTTAATGGGAATTGATAACTTTTTTCTCTAAAATGTAATTTGTGTATTTTTCTTATGCTGATAATAATGTGAGAATATGTGCCATGCAATTATGGATATAATGATTCATTTTATAGAAGTAATATTATTCATAATTAATGTTTCCAAATGATTACAATTTACATTTTAATGTCATTATGTTTTGCTTGACCGGCTAAATTTAATAATTCTACATACATAAGTGCAGTGTAACAATAACATACAATTATTAATAGGTACCATTAAAATTTTTGTTGCTAAAAAACTCTAAATTTAAGTGATACTATTTTCTTATTTAAAAAAAAATAAATACATTTTGTATTAATGACACTTTTAACATTTAAATAGCTATTATATTTAATTCAATATTTATTTTGTAAACGTTCAAACAAATTGTAAGAGTTAAAGTATAAATATTGGAGGTTCACATATTCTTATTCAAATACAAATGTAGGGAGGGTTAATTGAACCCTTAACTTGGCAGACCATGACATTTTTGTTCTAAACTTATGAAGTGAGGATTTTCTTACTAATTTTGGGTCGTTAAATTCAAAAATGTTAAAATGAAAAGTGTAGCTTTTTTAGTTTTTAAGTTCTGAGTTGTATCTTTTAAGATACAATGCTTTAAACTCATTATTTTAGTTATGGATCTTAAAAAAGATACATTGCCAATAAGTGGGTCAAAATAATCATATAAATATTTGTTGGGAATACAAAAACCAACAATTTTTTTAACTTCATTTATAAACAATAATTAATCAAATTAATTCTAATTAATGTAATCTATACTAGGAACAATATACACTATTATTACATCACTTTCAGAGATTTTTGACCAATTCCTGATTTTTAAGAAATTTTTATATTACATAGTTTTGTCAGTCAATATAATATATAAACTCATAGTATAGTATAAACTCATAGTATATGATTAAAATGTGTATAGGTACTCTCATAAATACATTATTAGTTTTTAAATAATAATTAATATATGAATCAAATTTTTATTTCAATTACAAACAAATTATTAGTTACTTAAAAAAAAAATCTTTTCTTATTATTACCAAAACAAATATCTTAATTACTACAATTACTCTAAAAAATATTTTCTTATTATGAAAAAAAATCACTTATTTACTATAATTATTTAAAAAAAAAAACAGTATTTTTTTCTTAGTATCACTAAAACAAGTCTCTCAATTACTACAATTACTTAAAAAAAAAAATCAATTTTTCTATTATTGCAAAAACAAGTCTCAATGTTACAAACATGGGAACTAAATTCATTTGGTATGGAAATCATTGAAACAATCTCTTTGTTTTAATGTACATAAATGTATATCACATTTTGTGCACATATAAATTGTCTGACCTTTTTTTACAATGTCGGCATCGGTCTTTTGAAACTCTTATTGGAAAATAATCAAATCTGTCGTATTTTATGTCGTTAATAGGCCTTGGAACCACAATTTTTCTTATCTTTTGTAAACTCTCCATCTGTAGATCTTGATTTAATTTTCTACCTATTTTAGGTTTTTTTTTTTGACAGTGCAATGGCCACATGAATTCGAAATTCTTTTAAATGCATTATTTTTTTATTCTTTAACTGAAGACAATCTCTTCTATATGTTAACCAAGCATTATTAATACATATGTCGAACTGTTGAAAGAATTCAGCCATATACCATTTATGTGTTTTAAGTTCTGTTCTATATAAGTTAAATATTATATTAGTTGATATATCTACTTGCTGTGTAAAATACTCATACTCAGGAACATTAACATTAAAATCCATTTTTTTTTCCACTTGTCCACTTAAGTGTTCAATTTTGGTCTTCTTTTGATTTCTTTGATTTGGTACAGTCAAACTGTCAGGTGATATGCTTGGCAATGGTATTGGGGAAGTTTCATTATTTCTTAGTAAACATTTAGACCTTTTTGAGGATCCAGATGGTAAATTTGACATGAGCGAAGGAAAAGATAACTCTGCATCATCTGTTATTTCCGTTTCTCTTTCCAACAGTTCATACCACCATTATTTAATACAGGATACACATTTTCAAACTCTTGTATAAACTAAAAATAAAATAAAAAATGTAAAATATAATTGGTATTGTATTATGACGCAAATAAAATTACCTCGTAGATTGGATTTAACTCAAATTCTTTAAGAGATTCATCGATTTCATTTCAACATGAAAGCTTCTACAGGTAATGGTGATTCAATAATTTCATCAAATGTCTGATTATCATCAGAACTATCACCACTATCTAATACAGATGGAATCATAGTCAGTATTTTTTCTGCCTTCTGTCTAAGCATTTTTACAAAATTATCTGAAACAAATATGCTATTGTAGTGTAGGCATCATAGCATTCAGAGCTTTAGGTTATGAAACATACAATTAAGATACATAAAAAAATGACTACTAATTATTATGAATTCAGACAATGTTTCTTTTAGAATACATATAAAATATCACCAAAAAGAGACATTCCTGGCAGTGTATCTTTTTGGATACATATATAATTTTGGTATAAAAAGCCAATTTTGGCAATGTATCTTTTTGGATACACTTTTTTAAATTGATATATTAAATATATCATTTGATTCTCTGTCATATATATATTTTAATAAGACTCACCTTAACTGAAATCACAAGAATTTTTCAAATCTATTCATATAAGTCCCGTTGCAGTATGTGTCGAAAACCACGAGTTGAAGCGATCTTCAAAAGCTCAAAACTGATAACTGAAAACGGTGTGTTTCTCTCCAAATAATCATAGTTATGTTATCATTGTACACTCTTGTGGTACATAAGATATTTACCAGTGTGTAAAAATAATAAAAATTAAAATATGTTACATCAGCTTTTATATAATTGTGGTCAAATATGTTGTATCCAAAAAGATACATTGCCAAAATAAGGGTTAATATTGTCATATATAGTTTTTATTCATTTTAGCCTTATTTATTTAAATAATTTCATGAGTGTTCGCTTAGGTATATTAATTCAACAAGATTTTCTGAACGGATAGTTGATTCACAAGACCCCCTCATAAATCCTTCACTGTCAATACCATATTAGGTATTGGAAAGGGTTTGTAAGAGGATGAGAACGGATATTTTTTACTTTTGAATTTTCAAATTTTTGGTAATTATTAATGGCGTTGATTTTACAATAAACAGTTGAGCCATGAAAATATAGACGACCCACTTAATTATTGCAGGTAGCCATTTATTAGGATAATCTTTTTTTCGGTGCATTTTTTTGATAAAAGTGGCCAAGTGCTTATTTTAGTTTTTTTATCATACCAAATGTCCGGTACAGCTTCAATCGTGTTTTCATTTAAAAAATGGACAACAATTCACATTATTTAAAAAATGAAACTGTATACTACATTAATATTAATCATTTTTTTATAATAATTATTATACTATTAATATATAAAATTATATAATATTTTATAATTAATTATATTATTATAATATAAATATTTTATTTTATAATTAATATATAAAATTAATTAGCTTGGTTTTATCTAGTGATATAGTATATGCCGGGGGATAAATCACTTAGTGGAAGTAGGTGTACAAATGTTTAGAAATACTTTGGAGTACACTGGAAGTAAGTGGAAGTACATAGAAGTTCATGGAAGTACATAGAAATACATGGAAGTATGTAGAAGTACATGGAAATACACTGGAAGTACACTAGAAGTATTTTGGTGTTCAAAAAATGTGGGTCAAATCTGTGTATGTATATATGAATTGTATATTTAATAATAGATTTTTATAGGAACTATTTTCAATGATCCATGATGTCAATATTTCTGTCATTCATTAATTAGGATTGTTATCGACTATTAGAAAAATAGAAGTAATGTATGCTTGTGAATATCGTAAATTAAATCTAAAATATCCGCCGATTTCCTTTGAAACACCACGTAAACATTAAGATATTTTATAGAAAATAGCTGGGAGGACAATATTATTTTAATAAATAATGCATAAATAGTATAAATCTACTGGATAATAACTGGATTTAAGAAAATAAAAATAAAATGTATTGCTCCCCTCTCCTAATAGATGACCAAGCCGACATGAATTATTTTATTTTATAAAATAATTTATTTTGGGGTCCAAATATTGTTCGCTTACAAAACTTTTGTGGGGACTCTGGTAGAGACTATTGTCCTAGAACCCTTCAGCTGTTGACATTGATGGTATTTTTCTTGCGCATACTCCCGGTTTTCCATGTATATATTGACGTGAATATATTATCTAGTGGTCACACATTTTTACATAGATTATACATTCTAAAGATATTTTAGGAAATATTTTAGATTAACTTGCAAATTAGGGTATGTTATCAGAGGTAGGTAGGTATTCATACATATGAAAAATGTTCTGTTAAAAATCGATCATTTCCATTTTCTGTGAATAGTGCATGAAAAATTATATCCAGAATTATTATTTATTTTGTAGAAGCGCGTAGTAAGTACCACTTTGTAACTATTTTTATTCGAATTTTATTGAAAGGCATATAACAACAAAATTAGATTTAGATTTAAAGTAAAACATGATCATATCGAGATCTATAAACCGTGACTATGACAGCACTTTGTTAAATTTACTCGTTTTACTGATTTTTAAAGGAAACATGTATCTATGTGATTAAAATGATGGTGATATCAGAAAAAATTGTTATGTTGTGTGCTCCTTCAATTAAATTAGATCCATAGGGACGGTGGAATATGTACTCGTATAATCCAAATTGAATAGTAGTTACATGTATAGGTGCCCTGGAGTGGTGAAAGATGTCCCTCTAACTTTTAAACACATAAATATCTTTTAATCCTATCATACTCAATATACCTATCATACCTAGAAAACGTTGAAGTTCCACTTTATTATTTGGGTATTTCAATTCCTTAATGACTTGTATTTTATCAGGACTAGATTTCATTCCATTTTTATTAAAAATCATTCCAAGATATTTAACTTCTTGTACACAATATTGTATTTTATCAAAATTAAACTTTATATTATAGTTTTTCGCTCTCTGTATCACCTTACTAACTATATTATCATGTTCTTCTATTGTTTCCGCACTTATCATTATATCATCCACATATATTATTACTCCAGGGATATCTCCAAAACATTTGTAAACTAATTTTTGGATAAGCTCTGGAATATTTTTTAACCCAAAAGGTGCTTTTAGAAATCTATATGTACCATAAACTGTATTAAAAGAACAATATTTACTCGATTTCTCATTCAACTGAACGTGAGAGAAACCGTCTTTTATATCAAATACTGAGAAAAAATTTTTATGAGATAGTTTAGGTACCAACTCTTCTAATTTTAGTATGGTATACATTTCTTTTATAATAACTTTATTTAAGTGTATTAGATCAATGCATAACCTAAGAGACCCATCTGATTTTTCCACTATTTGTAATCTATTAACCCAGTCAACTGGTTCATCAACAGATTTAATAACTCCTTTCTCCATTAACATATTTAATGTAGTTTTAAATTTGTCTTTAATTTTTAGTGGTATTCTCCTTGCTATTAATGCCTTAGGTATGGACCCCTCTTTTAATTTAATTTTACACTTTTCCGGAAAACGCCCTAAACCTGTAAATATATCTTTATTTTGTTCATAGAATTTTTTCTTTAAACTATTGTCTACTTTCATATATGTTTGTTCTATCATGTCTATCCTTTTTACAATATCTAAGTCCACGCTAGATTTTAAACCTAGTATTGGAGTCAATTTCTCTCGAATAACAACAAATAGCACTATTTTATTTAAATCCTCATTTTATTTATTATTTTACAATTTAATTAAATTTTACCTATTGCCTCAATATATGTCCCTCCAAATGCATACAATTTTATTTTATTTTTTTCTATTTTTTGTTGACTATTCTTATTTATATACTGTAATGGCAAAACATTAATATTAGCCCCTGTATCTATTTTAAAAGCTACTTTAATATTGTCGATAAACAAATCTTTATACCATGTTTCACTATTATTCATAGTATTTATATTTTCAATAGAGAAATGTATCTCACTACCTATTTCTCCTTCATTATTTGTTAACATATGTGTTCTATAAGTCCTACAACATATTTTAAAATGTCCTATGCGATGACAACTCATGCACTCTTTAACGTAAGCAGAGCAACATCTGCGGCCATGTACTGTTCCACATCTCTCACAACTAAATTCTTTTTCACTATCTACCCTACTTTTTGTTTTACTTTCTTTAAAGTTAAAATTATTTTGTTTATCATTGTAAGACTCCTTATTTTTTTTAAAATTATTATTACTATATGTACCTTTACACTTTTTTTTATCATCTACCTGCCAGATTTTTTCTGTTTCTGATGACTGTTCAAGTTCCTTTCTGTTTTGTTCTGCTGCCTTCACTGCTCAACAATATTGAAGAGTATTCTCCAACGTTAAGTTCTCACGTAGAGGTCGTTCTTGTACATCTTTGTTTTGAATTCCAAGTACCACTCTGCTTTTTAATATTCTATCTTCCTCACTTTTGAAGTCGCACTGTTTTATTAATTCTTTCAGACTTGTTATAAAAGAATCAAAAGTTTCATCAATTTGTTGATTTCTTGTAAAAAACTTGTATAACGTCATTTCTTCATTTTTCTTTGGACTACAGTAGTCTTCAATTTTTTTTAATATTATTTCCACTGTATCCGTTTCATCAATACTTAATGTGTTATATATTTTTAAAGCCTCAGAATTCATAAGATTTAAAAGTCTGGCTACTTGTACCTCATAATCTTCTTTTATTGTTTTCGTTACTTTGAAATATATGTTTATTTCTTGTTTAAACAATCGAAAATTTTCATTAACATTGCCACTTAACACAAACGGTTCTGGTTTATTGAACGAATTCATCTTGACAATTATTATTTTATATAAATGAATTATTAATTTATCTTCTTTTTGCTGATAGTTAATTTGTTCTTTTAAGTTCTTTTAGCCCGACTGCACCATGTTCAATTTTGTTTTGTATAGTAATAAACTAATAAATAACATAAATAAATAAATAACATTGTTTTAAATTAATAGTAATCATGTTTTATTATATTTTTTTACATTTTAACAATTTTCTGAGCACATACTATATATCATTATTATTATGGTGTGGATTTTTTAAACTATAAACTTAATATCATATATTACATTTTTTGTTATCATCTAATCATTAAATATTGAGTATTCTCGGTCTTCTTCGCCGATTTCCTGACTACCTCAGTCCATGGCGTACTACAATTGTTCTCTGTCGGGTGGTTACTCCTTGAGTTGTTAGCTGTTGTTTTTTCAGTTTTTATTTTTTTCCCCGCTCTCCAATTTTCTCGTTAATGGCGGCAATCTCTTCCAAAATTTTTGTTTCGGAGGCAGAGACCTGAATTGCCGAGGTGCGATCAGCCTTGAACCACTCCGCTTTAGAGTTTTTAGCTGCCTAAAGTTTTAGTTTTTAGAAGCCTAGCCTTTCATGCAGCAGATACATCGTTGGCATTTTTAACAATCATTTAGAACAGATTGCTGATTTTGTCGACTGATTTGCTGACACTTGAGGTCTTCACTTTGGTCATAAACCCCTTAAACACGGCGATCTGTTTCGCCATCACCGATTGCAGCCCCTTGTCCAGCACTACAATGTCGCCACTGCTGTCCGTTTTGTCCCTCTAAGCATTAATTGCTGATGCTAAGGCGTTGGGCTTTAGGCCCGAGGACCCCGAAGGAGAGCTCATGGCAAGGGGGTGGGACCCTATTGGTCCTTACCCTACTGCGATCAGGCCGGCGGGAGCTTCTTTTAAGAAAGAGAACGCTTCTGTCCTGGAGCAGGTTATAGCCACTGAACTTATCTGGTCCGTGAGAGCATTCCCCTTCAGTTTCAGAAGCAAGTTACCATTCAGTGTTTTCCTCGCCTGGGTGACTCCGTCTGTGAGGTCCACATTTCCTAGCCCGTGCCTGACCATTCTCAATGTGTTAGCGTAGGTCTTATTTGTGTCGACTTTGACCACGATGGTATCGGGACCGCTTTTGGTTCGATTTTTGACTCGTTTCTTCTTTGTCACTAATGTAAATCCGTTGTCGTAGCCAGTCGATTCGATTTCAGCGTTGACATCGTATGACTCCGATGGCTTGGCTGCGTTGACCTCCTTGACCTGGTTGGGGTTCTCGCGTGCGATACTAACAGTTCCGGTTCCCTTGACCTGTTCCCGTCCTTAAGTGGTTCGGGCTTGACCCGTTTTGTCCGGTAGTTTCGCTGGTTTGTGGTAGCTGAGGGGTATTGTTTTGGCCACTGTTGCTATTGTTGTTGGTCGTGCCTCTGCCGCTTGTTTTCCTGCCGTTTTAGCTTACGGTTCCGCTCTGACGCTGCCTGGTCGGTTGAGCCCTGTTGCGTGGTCAGCTGCTCCCGGATTTTTTCTAGTATTGTCATGAGGGGGCCGACCGGCTCCTCGACGTTTGTCGGCGTTGGCGTTTGGGTGGGCCACATTCTTCGCCGCACTATTCTCGGCCGGTTTACAAATGATCAGTCCTGTGTCCCCGCGTCCCTGCTCTTTCAGTTTCCTGTTCTCCTTAGGAGCATATGAGTTTTGGGGATTGTCGACTGGGACCAAAGGGCGAATAACAAGACTGCTACTCGAAGTATTTCGCCGGTCATATTACTTTTAGTTTTGTTTGTGATAAAAAGAACAAGGAAGACAAGAACAACGGGCTTAGGGAGAAGTAGTGGACTGTATGGAAAAAAAAACACTGGTAAGGAGTTTTAAAGTTGACGGTGTAGGTAACCGGGTATTTAAAAAACAACAAACAACAATATGAAATAGGTACAATGACTTTTACATAGGTATATTGTCGTGTGCTGCAATATTTTGACTTAAAACTAGGGTTAGTGTAGACCGCGACCGGTCGACGATGTGATCGACAATACCGACCACTAAAATAGTTAAGTAACAATGAATATTATAATAATGAAAAATGAAACAAACGAACCCTGACTCCCCTGGATTGGACGGCTGAGCTACAAGGTAGGAACGGCAGTACGCACGTATTAGATGTATGCCCCGGACGGTAGCTCTTGACGCGGACACGCGGTCGGTGGCATCGTAAGTACGCACGGACGCGACGGTCGAGGGTATTGGCGTGACGGAGGCGCGGATAGCCTGATCACCACGCACACAAAATAAATTATTCCACGTCGCCGACAGAAGAAAAAAATAATAATAAAAATACAATTACGCACGCGGCGAGAGGCCGTTGACAACCTTTTTATCAACAACCAACAACAAACGAAAAAACATAGGTGGTGCGACGACGACAGTAAAAGTCGGTCGTCGCTGAAAAACCGGTTGCCGACGGGGCGGCACAGTGCTTGCATCGAACAGTTTCAAGACGGCGGGTACGCACTGACTGATTTGCGCGGACGCGCGAAATCTTGGTTTAAATGATAACTCTGTTCCCAACAGGGATATTTTCCTTTAACTCCTTATGTACGTTCGCGTAGCACTAACAAACTTGTTCATACTCGTTACGTAATCTGGATCCGTGAACGGATGTGCGCCGGAGTGGTGCCGAAGAAGTCGGGGGTCGCCCCCGATTGTGATTGCGGACCCGGAGAAAGCATCAAAAACGGTTTTTGATGTGCACGTTTTCCGTGTTATTTACCATGTGAGAATTACCTTAGGCAGGAGAAACCGGTGTTTCTCCCGATCCACTTGACCAATCAGGCTCGCCAATACTCACGACCTCTCCCTCGGAACTTTAACGTTGATTTGCATTTTTGGTTTCGGCATTTTCTTGCAGTTCATTCGGTTTACTTTTACATTCATTTGATTTGTGTCCTACCTTTGAACATCGGTAACATACAACAGGTGGTTTTTTTGTACAATTTTTCGACGTATGACCAACTGTTCTGCATCAAAAACAGATAATAGTAGTCGATTATGTCGTATTCCGATTGTTCAATAATAATAATTGTCCGTTCATATTTTTATTCGAACTCGCGTTAGAGTGTTCGCTCTTATCTTTAATATATTCGCTCGCAGCAATTATATGCGGTAGTAATTCGGCAGGACGATGGTATTTGGTCAATGGACCTAGATTATCGCGGTATCGGTTGTTTCCAAGTCCACGAACTACCCACTGTATTGTTTCCGCATCATCCATATTCGCACGATTACACTTGGCAACTTTTTTGTAAAAATATTCTATTATATTTTTACCAGACGTTCTTACGTAATTTTGGGCATCTAATTTTTGTTGTAGTATATCCTCTACAGATGTTGTTGGAAAATTATCCTTAAATAACTTCACCCAATCTAGCCACGTTCGTTCAGCGCGGGACAAATTATCCCGCCACAATTTTGCTACTTCCGTTAATTTTGAAAGTGCAAAATGTTGCATAGCAACATCGTCCCAGTCGTACAAGACTGCAAATTCTTCTATTTTATCGATCCATCGATCTATTGCCATTGTTTTTACCGGGTCGAATTCCGGTAAAGATCCCGACTTATCATTTATCCATCGACGGTGTTGGATTCCAGTGCTCCCACTTGTATCGTCGTTGCCATATTTAGCCATTGCCTTGCAATATTCAAGCTCCTCGGTGTAGCGACCCGGTGTTCGAAACACGAAGCTGGTGTCCCCTTGTGTCGGACACGACGTTGCTACCTACTACTACCTTTGATTGACGAAGTCAGTTGTCCACTTTCCGTAGGATCGTCGTTGTTGAAGTTGAGGTTTGTAAATAAATAAACACTTAGAATTGTGGTTAATTATAGGTGTTTATTATCGTTAAGAGTTAGTTTTAATCAACAAAAGTTAATTGTGTAAGTTAAAAAAGTTTGAAGACAGAGTGTAAGCTCTGCCTGAGATTAGAATAGTACACACGTCGTTGGTCTGTCGCAAGGCGAGCCCGAACGTACGTATGCGTGCAATACAAAGTAAAATCTTAATAATCTAACTAAAAACTAACAACACTCTCGTATTTAAGTACGAGTGTTTTCGTAGATCCAAGGTGGAGAGACGGGATAGGAAAAAGAGGCTCATATTGGTCCGTCTGTATACGAGGGTGAGGTTGTTTTCGACTTATTGACGAAAACAATTTCTTTAGCATTGGAATGTCGTTTGTTAGTTATAA
The DNA here is from genome assembly GCA_025469235.1 of Pemphigus obesinymphae. NCBI lineage: Eukaryota > Metazoa > Arthropoda > Insecta > Hemiptera > Aphididae > Pemphigus > Pemphigus obesinymphae. The sequence continues at coordinate 1,527 of JAIPRL010005424.1, read as the reverse complement.
GTATATAGTAAAAATGTGTTTTCTGTAAATGAACAACAACAAGGCGAGGGTCATTTGCATGAGAACCCGTCTCCGTATATTTAGGGTGAAATGAACTCGCGCCGAATCGTTTTGTTATTGTACAGTGTTGTATACTTTCACCAGGTGTTTTTAACGCATAAAAATATTCAAATATTTAAAATAAGAATTTAAAAGAAAAACACCCGACGAGAGTATTACGTATCGTTGTCCATGTAAGTAAAATAATATAAGTAATAACAGGTATCTGGGATTACTACATAACTAACACACTACATTAAGTATACGTATTGAATAAAATGAAACTAGTAGATATTATATTTTAGCGAGAAAAAAAAATGTTCATTAGTTGAATATTATTATATTAGTCTATTATCACAAAATTATTTCATTATAATATATACATTTATTATATAGTTAAAACGATAATAAAACATTATCTTTATGTTGGATATTGGTAGATATCCAAATTTATAAAATATTTCCCTTCTAATAACCTCCTCTGTATTAAGTACCTATTAGGTACGCACAACAATTATTTATGAATATCGTTTTTCTCCTATTATAACAGGTGTTAATAATTATTATTCAAAACAAAAACGCAATTTACTGTTTATACAGTAACCTCTTATAATTTTTGGTATCATTTTACCCTCTTATATTTTAATATCTTAATATAAGAACTATTCTTATATCTTAGTTATTCTCTTAGTAATCCTTTTTCCTTCATAAATAAAATGTAATTTTTCTCTAATTTCCATTTTCTTGCAAATATTTGTTCACAAATATATTTTATATATTAGCCCCCGATTTAGTATGTACTCTGCCCAGTATTGATTTTGCCAGCTACATAGAAATGACGTATCGACTCTATGATGCGAGTTTATTGAAAACTGACTTCTTCAAATTACTATACTGATAATAATCATAAAAATAAATGCATAAAATAATGGGATCAAGTTTTTTTGTCTATAGTTGTTTAAAAAATATATAAATAAAATAAAACAATATATTAATGCGTATTTTTGCTTTTTTTAAACACATAACTGCATACATATTTTGTAAGTCTTTAAAGTGCATATAGTATTATAGTATATAGCAGCGGTTCCCAAACTTTTTTGGTTTACGCCTCCATAAAAATGAAAAAATTTCCTATGCCTCCCATTGTTAAAAATAAAAAAAAAAGTCGTTCAAATACAGGTTATTAAATACAGAATATAAATTATTCTGTAGACAGGAATGTTTATTATTATTATTTTAGATTTGAAAGAGAAGATAAACTATTGCATTAGAAAAACGATTATGAGCGAATTCGGTATAATATTAAATATATTTTAATTATAAATTTATTAAAATAGTTTTATTTATCCAATTTATAAATTCGGTAATCGCTGTCTTGTAACTAATTACCGACCCATATCTGGTTTAAGTGTCTTACCAAAATTATTTGAAAAACTTCTTGAATCAAGAATGTGTAATGTTTTTAAAAGTGTTTTATCTAACAACCAA
>JAIPRL010005423.1:0-32262 GCA_025469235.1 Pemphigus obesinymphae | reverse complement strand
AAAGAAGACAAATTGTCGAGACGAGTTTTTAATTCATCGCCGAGTGCCTTATTTTGGGCCATCATAGTATCTTGTGATTTGCGCAAATCTGTAATCGCCCTAAAAATATCGTCATTTGTAGGTGATATTAAAAGAATTAATATGTGAACACTTTGTTATTATAAACTGATATTTTTCTTTTTATTAATAATCTCAAATTTCTATATATAAAAACTGCATATAACAGTTTCGTGTGAACGACGGCTAAATAATATTAGATTATTAATTTACGTTTTCGGTAAATCATCCAAACGATTCTTTACATAATTAAAATTTAATCTTATATTTATCTAGATACAAATTGATTTATCTTTATCTAAATAATATTTAATGTAGTTTTATTTATTTCATCTAGAGGATTCGTTAGTTATCTGATTCCAACTCAATATTTGGTATACAGCTATCTATACAGTATTTCATAATAGTTTTTGATACACGAAACTTTCTCATTGCCTATAATATACGAGTAGGTATATGACGCGATTCGTTTACTCGTTTAATACTTTTACCTGGTAGTATATCATAATATTATATAATTTACATTCCATGGGAGTGCTAATGGAGGTTGGTCATGGGGTTTTACCCCTCTCCAATTGATATAAAAAAAAAAAACATGATACGAGAACATATAATTTTTAACCAAATATGAAAAAAGAATGGTTTTTTCTTTTTTTATAAAATAAAAATATTTTTCGATCTTGACAATATTATGTATATTATATTATTATATTACAATATTATTAATGTCGCCAATTCGACATTTACGTCTTATCAGTTCAGTGATCTAGTGATTAGAAATATAATTCACCAGGGTAGTACTGGTAATAGTTATTATTTACCACATGGTATTTCGCAAAATATTATTGATATCATTAAATTGTTTTCGTTAAATCATTGAATTGAATTTTATGATTTAACATTTTGTGATAATTCAATATTTTATTTTATAGTCCTTAAAATATAAATGAAGATGTCTTAGAATAAATTACCAATTCTTTTATAACTGCAAGAATTAGTAAATTGGATACATGAAAACATCGAAGTCAGTTAAACACGTTGTAAAAAACCAGTCGGAAACAGATCAAAATGATGATAATATAGTAATGAACATAAGTATATGAAAATGATAATGTTTTGTATATTATGTGCTATGTTTTACTGTATATACACAATTTTTAAATAAAATATATTTATTTTTATTTTTGCGGTGCTCTTTTTTTAGTTTGAAATCAAAGCATTGTATCAAAAAATGATGTAGGATTATTTATTAATCGAAGCTTATCTAATATTGAAAATCATGAAGTGAGTGCTTACAACATTCATTATGTAATAATTTTTTTTTTTTGCTACATAATTGTATATAAATTATTTTAGGTGTTGGCAAACTTGTGATCAACACCAGTTTTCTTTCACTATTCCACTTATTTCCACTATAAAAGCAAAATGCCAAAAGAAAATTAAAATTCTAATATCCTTGGTTAGACAAATATAGTTGGTTAAATTATTCTGAAAAACTAGAAGGGGCGTTTTGCAAATGTGGTATAGTGTTCACTAAAGCATATATATATATATATATATATATAAAGCGTTGGTAAATACTTTTTACAATTATATGTCATAAATATTATTAAATAACAATTATAATTTTCTAGTTTTTGAAAATCATAACAAACATGACTATTATACAATTTCCATATTAAAAGTTAAAAACTTCTTAATATAAAATATTTTCAAATAGCCAACCAAATTTTATTGACATTTCAGATACATGAAACTTATATAACAATGATTTTTTTTCACTATATTATATTATTGTTTAATACAATTACAACAATAATATAATATTGTTCAATTCTTGTAAGATATATTTAAATATTATATTATACTATTATAATATACATTTAACACATATTTGCTTCATATGTAATTTAACATTTAGAATAAAAAAAAATAATATTAATAAAAATGGACTAAATCTAATTCCCACCATTAAATATATAATACTATGTGGAAAAAACTGGCCTTACGTGGCCATAGAGACTATGGTCCAATTTTGTTTAAAAGTAATTAAAAAGTATTTATTGTCATTGTTTTTTTTTTTTTTTTTTTTATTAAAGAAATTCATTAAATTTTTATTTTAGGTGAATCTGAACCATACATAAAATATGGAAATTTTTGTGCTATATTATAGTACAAGGACAATATGGAAGAGTTTAAACAATTTTTAGAATCTAATAGCTGATATAAATAGACGAGTTTCAAGTTTTAGAATGAACAAACTTCTTATAATATATAATTTTAATGTAATTTATATAATTTTAAAGGAAATTAATACAGCTGAATTTTTTTCAGTATTAGCAGATAAAACGACCGATATTTCAGTGAATGAACAATCGCCATTGTGTATATAGTATGTATATTTTAATAAATTTTTTTTTTAGATTGCAAATTTTGGCAGTTCATAAAGAGGTACCATTGACCACTGAAGAAGTTATAAATGAATTTGCCAAAAAACTACTACAACATAATTTTAATATTTAAATTTACTATATTATGAATTTAAAACAATTAATTTAGTAGTTAATAAATTGTATATATTTTCTATATTAGAAAAAAAAAACATGAATTACCTAGTAATCTTCATTTTCGTTATAAATATCAGCAAAACATTATACCCCCTTCTTCCTTTAACTATAAAAAAATGTGTGGCCAATCCCCCCTCATTTGGACTTCCTGAGCACCCCTCTTACACGTTCTGTGTACGAGACAGTTAAATTAATTTCGTATTACGCGTTTATGAATTAAGTGGCTTATGATGAATGATATGCAAAGTAATTTAAATTGGTCCCGGTTACAAATTTCACAAATGTCTTTTGTTTGTGTATGCCTATTTATAATGTTTAATTTAAATAAGATTATTTGTCCATAAAAGGTGCCAGATGGATGTATAGCATTTAGTATATTATAAATGTTTGTGAGGGAATAAAATCACTTTTGGGACAAATTTAAGTATGCACTACAGTAAAATAACAGTTTAATTTTCATAATAAATTAATAACCACGATATAACAGATGTCAAAACATGGCGGTATGATTAAGAATAATATTTGAAACAAATACGAGGGTTTAATTGAACATTGAACTTTTAGTAAAGTTCAAGCACGTTAATCGTAAATGATTGCACAATTTTCACAACGGGTATGTGGGAGGGGAGAGGGAATACCAGATTATTAAAATCGGTTACATCATAACCATAAACATACATTTGCGATCAAAGTGATATGGGAATTTAACTCTTTGTTCCTATGCCATTAATTGAAAAAAACTACATTTGTTTTTAATCTAAATCGAAGACCATAGAAAAAAAACAATAATAATACGTGAATCTATACAACTGATAACGTAACATAAATATAATAAAAACATTTTTAGTGTAAAAGATATACATAGTTAAACTGCTCAGATTAAAAAACAAACATTACCATAGATTATATTGTAACAAAATTCTTACAATACTTCTACATTCCTCCGAACACTTTTATAAAACCTATTCGTTTTTTGAACGACAAACATGTATGTTTCGTAGTTCGATGTAATATATTTGATTAGTTGAGTTCAGTAAAATCGATCATTAACCATGTATGGGGTCAAGTAATGAAAAAGAAATATTAACTCTGATAAGTTATATCATTATATTGCTTTCATATAAAAATTTGTTATTCACACAAAATTAATTTAACTCGTTAAGGTTAAAGTGTTAATGTTTCAAATATTTATTGAAAGATAAATTTTATATAAAATATATTGAATCCAAAATAATCATTAGTTCTCGTTTTCTATGCACTATCTTGACTGAATAATTATAAAATAGAGCTAAAAAAAAGTCAAGATAATTTAAAATTAATAAAAATAAGTTACTAATATAAATAATAAAAAAAAAACAATATATATACAAATTTATTTAAAAAAAAAAAAAATGCAATGATCGTAATAATTTCTGTAATTCTGTGTGTATTTTTTCCATTGTACATCATTTGATGCCAGCATATTATAGTGTTGTGTTATACAATGAAATATCCACGATTTTTAGATATAAATGTATGAATTAAAATGATCACTTGATATAATTAAAATAATAGTAATTTTACAATTCAATAAATGAACGATAGGAGCATCTGTTGCATGGAGTTTTCAAATAAAAACATCATTAACTTGATTATTACAATTTATGCCATAATGGTTGAGATATAAAAATTGACAACAGTAGGTATATTACTCTACAAGGTTAATATAATACATTTAATGATACTTTTAAATTAAATAATGACATTGGTAATATTTTTAAAACACGTATATTTTAGATGAAAATACTGTGTGTGACATAATAAGTTTATACAAAATAAAAGTTTTAAAAAAAAATGTTTAGTTAACTTGAATATTTCATTTACACTTTAGACAATGTGTAAACCAAATTACAAAAACCTCCATCAATAAAGATCTTTAGGAAATAAAATTACATTATAAACTAAGCAAGTTACCTACTAAGACTCGTACAACCATAAGGAAATGACCACGAAGTAACTGAAATTATAATAACAAAACTCAATTCGGAAAGATAAAAAGATTAAATAAATTAAATAGGTTTAATATCATACACTTAAATTATAAATTATAATAGCGAAAGACCATTCTGAGTAGAGATACTCAAAATAAACCTTGATAATGATCTATATATAATTAAACACTAGCTAGAAAGAATAAATTAAAAGTGCTCAACATTTCTGACATACAACTAAATACAAATATAGACTCGACCGATAAAATAGCGAATAGACCGCATAATATACTGAACTGATATAATTATTAATGGATGACCTAGTTTCTTACATTGTAGAATAATATAAAAATATGCTATTTAAAACTTTATGCCTCAAGTCATAAAAGTAAAATAACTGCAATGCGAGTAGGTACTTTAAAATTGAAAAAACTAAAAACACTGTACTATAAAAATTCTCATAACATCAAAACTAATTAAGGGTTCAGTGAAATGTACGGAACAGAATTCTGCCCACAGTATGAAAATTAAAATCAAAATAGTACGTACATTGTGAAAAAGTCTAGTTTTTCGATTTATCATTTTTGGAATTACAACTAAAGTAATACCAAAAAAATTAAACTAATAAATGTTGTGAAAAAACTTTAAGTTTCTATAAAAATACATTTAAAAATATTCAATTTTTTTGCTAATATTGTTGGAGTAACCCACGTTTGATCTTGTATTAAATAATCTGGCTTTAAACCCTAAAATTGCCTGTTTTAGGACTTCAATTTTTTTACTTTATATAATTTTTATAAAAAAATACTTTGGACATTTTATTACGTTGATTAAATAATAAATTATAATATATTTCACATTAAATTTCAAGATTCTAAATTACATTCGAAATTCTGAAGAAATAATTATGAAAACTATGATAAAATTGTGTTTTTGGAATTTTTTTACTTAAATTGTTTGTAATTTTCCTTAAGAATTAATAAAAAAGTCGAAAAATTATCTGTTCAAAGTACCATCCTGGTTATAACTGGTAATGAAAAATGAGTTCACACCTGAATATTAGATCAAGACTTTTGTTTAAAAGTTTAGAAAAAAAATAAGAATAAATATATATTAAGAAATAAGAAATATATATCATGGTAGAACCATTAGGTCCCTCTTTTCACACAGAATCTAAAACTAGAGAAACAAAAAATATAAATTGATAAAATAAAGTAAAACAATCACTTGAGTATCTCATATAATATTATATTTGTATATGACGTAGATGATAATAATATGATGATATTAACTAATGAAACTAAAAATAATTAAATTTATCACTAGTGGAAGTTCCGACAGATTTTATTAATATAATAAAATCATTGGTAAACTTGAAGAAACTTCGTAAACTCAGTAAATAACCTTCATCAAACTGATTTAGATTTTTGGCATACAATTGCCTTATACTTTTAAACAAATCATAATATTAAAGATAATTTAACGATTTTGAACGTGTATTTAAAATATTATTTATACCTATTTCACTAAAAATTATATGTAAAAAGTATGAAGTTATTTAAATAAATTCCAATAAAGTAGTATATTTTTTAGATTCTGAGTGGAGCGAATTGGTTTTATAATGATATTTGTTTTATTTTATTTATATTTTTTTGTGTGAAACTTTTAAGTGAAGACGTGAACCAATCTATACAAACTTAGCCGATTTCCGATAGAAAATATCATCTAGTTTCTACTTTAGACAGGTAATTTTTCGATATTTTCAATAGTTTATTAGTGCCTAAGGAAAAACTACCAAAAAATGACTAAAAAACGGTAAAAATACGATTTCGTCAAATTGAGATTATTTATTATTTTCTTCGTAATTTCAAAACTAATAGACTAAATTCTTGAAATTTTCACCAAATATGTAACTGCATACTATTTTTGTAAATTATATTTTCAAATTATTTATTTCAATTTGGACTATTTTTAGCCATTATAGTTTTTGAAGTATTTAAGTAATTTATATGATAATTTTTGAGTAGTAAGATCTGAAGATGTAATGTTAATTGTATTATTTTTAATTATATTAAAAAAAAATCTTAAAAATCGGTAGTCACGATTTTTTTTTTTTATAACCATTTTAATGTTTTTGATAAAATAATAGATTTTAAAAGCTAAAAATTTAATACCTACATGATTTTAACTATATCCCTCTAACTGTGTAATAGAAATATAAAAAAATAGATAGGTATAGTCAATATTTTTTATAATGGCCATTTAAAATTTTTAAATGTTTGATCCAATATAATATTACGAGTATATACCTACATAAATTGACGGTAAAAAATAATAATTGTTTTAGATTCTGAGTGGAGCGAGGAAGCTATTGGTTTTACAATGATATTTATTGGGTTTTTTTTTAAGTCCACGAGCCTTTCGTGCACGTTTCATAATAAATTTGCACCTATGAGATTTCTACTTTTTAGCCTATATTTGTTTAAAATAAAAAGGTGAGAATAAAATATACTTTTGTAGTATTTTAGTTAGATTGTAGTAGATATTCATATACAATTTACACGTATAGCATTTATTATTTTAAACTCATTACTCAATATAATGGTTTAGACCTATTTAGAATAAAAAATCAATGGCTATTCCATATATTATATAATAGTAAATATAAAAAGTATACTAAGTGTTAATTTAACGAAGGTTGAAAGACCTACATAGGCCACAGCACCTAAAATGCGATCAATAACCAATGTGCTATAGGTGGTCTAAAATTATGATAGGTATCAACATCAAAATCAAAACCTCGAATTGTGATAATAAAAAAAAAAAATATATGATAATAACACGTACGTTTTGCGTGAAACACCTCAAATATTGATTTACTGATATTATTATATTTAATTAATTTGTATTTAATAAAAAAAACTTTTAGGAGAAATAATGAAAATGCCAATACATACTCAACTCAACACTCCTCCCAACGCTGTTAAAGTTAATGTAAAAGAAGCGATTACCTAGTTAAAAAGTGAAGCAAAAACGACATGTGCCCTGACAAGAAATGTAGTTAGCGAAATAGTCAGTGAAGTTTCCAAAACTAACGTGACCCAATTACCATCAATATCTATGTTATCCTTGACAGTACGTTAAATAAGAAATATAGAGAACGATTTCCACGGGAATCCAACGAATGTTACAGTTTTAATACTGCCTGACCAATATAAGGTAACTAAGACAGGGATTCCATTTTTGTTACATGACACTAACGATGAGGGAAAACGTTGTTTCATACAGAAAATACAGAAAATAATTTAGACTTTTTAAGTGAATCAGATGTTTGGATGACCGATGGCATATTAAAATCTGTTCCATCGATATTTTCCCAACTTTATGCAATACACGTTTGTAAAGAAAATGCTATCTATACTTTAATTTATATTTTAATGACCGACCGAAAAAAATAAACATATTCAGAAGTTTTAAAATTTTTAATAACTACAAAACCAAATTTGAATCCAGTAACTATAATAGTAGATATAATAGGTATATATCATAGGTACTATATTTCATTTTATATAGTTTTTAAAATGATGAAAAAATGTATAATGTATACCTATAATATATATATTCAAATTATAATATCCACCAATTTTTAAATTTACCAAATATTATTTGATATTCTATGGTTATTATTTTAGTTTTATTTCTCTGTTATCATGTATCTCGTAATAACTGTGATTTGGTATTGTGATTATGTTGCTTGGTATAGATGATTCTAATATATAATAATTAAATCGAAGAGTTTTTACAATATCTTGTTGTTTTTAAAAACCGGATTTTATTAGTATTAATATATATATATATATTAATAATTTATATATATATATAATACTATAGATAGTATTAATCGAAATTTGTAATTATGAGGTCGATAATAATCATTCAGACTACATTGGTCAGTGTTTCAACATCAACTTGTTAATCATTTGTTTATGATTGGAAGGGAATAAGGCAGGTGATATGAAATGAATTGGATAAAAAAACAATATATATAAATAAAATGTAAATATTTTTTCATTTACATTTTTATTTCAAATTCGTCATTTTAAAATTAAATATTTTATCAATAATTCTTTAAGTATAAATGATGGTAGACTCTAATATTTTTTATTAACGCTGGGTGTATTTATTATTTATAATAACACCAAGATGAATTTGTGGTTGTAATTTATAAGATTAAATTAAATTAAATTAAATAATTATTAATAATAACTGTACCTGATTATACACATTAAAAACATAATGAATAAAAAAAGAAATTAGAGTGGGGCAGTTTATAATCTCAGCTTTGCAGATGTGCCATTAGGCTAAGTAAATTGGGAACAGGTACTGCTGGATAAGTTGCAAATAAAAAAAAAGTTGACATTTTTTTAGAAATTTAAAAATCGAAACTTCAAATAAAATTATTTTTAAACTAGCAACTTAAAAACCAAAATATTTAAATTATCCACCTACTTCTTGGATTATTTTATATCTGAAAATATTTGTGATCAAATTATTAAGTTCGATTTATGGATTATGATTTATATGTATTTAAATAATTACACCTGTAAAAACTACAATATTATATAAGTTATGATTATATAATTAAAAACATATTCAAATGTCAAAATATCGATTATTGAAATTTTATGACTACAATATGTCATACCTATTTCAATTTATAATAAATTCCACTGAAATGAATACGTATTTGCTATCAATTATTAATGAATAATATCATTAAATAATATTATTATTATTTCTTGTTCTTGTATAGGACATATCAACACATAATAGTGTTTTAATTAAAATTGTCAATCTATGATGTAATTAATGATGAAAGATCACGTAATTTTACTAAAAATTATAGCATCAAACATATTGTTAAATGTAGTGATTTATTTTTGGAATAATTATTTTTATTTTTATGTATAATATTATATCTAAAAATAATTTTAACTCATTATGAACAGTACAATAAATTATTTTACCTAAAAATTTCGATTAATTTTACTTTTATTATCGTATTTATGTTAAATAACTACCCAGTACCCTTACAGGCTATTAATCATTTTGATGTAATAGGTCATATTGATGGGATGACCTGTATTTCGAGGATAATGGACAAACACTATATTTCATTGAATACGCGATTTTTACTAAATTGAATATTTTTATTTATTTTATACTATTCATTAATTATATTTACTTTTTTTGTGTGGTAAAATAATGATAAAACATAGTAATTCTACGTGAATATAATTTTAATTTACTTAATATATATGAATAAAATTAAAATATAGAAATATTTATATGTATCTATATACTATATTATAGAATTGAGTCTTCCCCCATAAGAATTCTTTCATTTTAATGACTTTACCAAAATAATTAGAGATTATAAAATTCGGGTATTTTTCTCCAAAATGATTAGTTAGACTTTAAGGACTAAATTAATCATACTCAATAAATGACGCTATACAATACTTTCTCGATTGATTATGAATTATTGAAAATTGGAAATTTTATAGTTTGTTGGGGAGTGGCATTAGTAATTAATTATATATTCACTCTACGTCTTATAGATACTATCACTTTTACTTTATTACACAATATTTATTTTAGTTCAGTCTACATTTGTTATGACTTATTGTTATTTCTTTACCAATATATTACATTAGTAATACTGTTTAACTTAGTGGAAATTCCTAAATGATATATTTTAAGCACGTACCTAGGGTTTATAATAGCCACTGAATAACTTAAGTATTTCTTATATATTTAGAAGTTCAGATTTTATAGGTTTTTGCTTTTTTTTTTGGATTGGTGTAATATGAGTTATATATTTGTTTCATATTATGAATAATTAATACAGACAATTTTATTGTGCTTTTTTAGGATTTTCTTAAATGCTTTTTTACTTCTAAAATTCTTTTTGGGGTTTCTTTTGTTTTTATATTGTTTTTATGTTTTTTAACTGTAACAGGTGTATATCAACGTATTTAAAATATTCGAAAGGTTAATGTTTATTATTATATTATACTATCTATGGGAATAGATCTTATCGAATTTATCTTAAAATGTTTTATTTATCGATATGTTGTAATGTGTAACAGTCATATTATCTGAAAATATAATCTATATTAAATATTGAATTTTGTTAAATTAAATAATTAATACTATTTTAGAATTTTCAGTGCTCGTTTTTAGAATTTTTGGATCTTTTTGTTTTATTTTAAGGGCTTTTTAATGTTTTACAGAACTTCAACATCCAAACTCTATATATATATATGCATTTCATAAACATTATTCGATCACATAAGATCAATAAAGTGTAGAATTAGTTTTTAAAATATAAGTTCAGAGAATTTCTATCTTCCTTATATCCGTCTGTCCATTCTTAGTTACTAGTAGGTACATAGTTACGATTATTGACTTTGTTACTATAGGGAGTTAGTCTTATTCGTTTTATAATATTTTTATTACATTTTTATGAGGAACATTGTTGATTTGGTTAATAGAAAAATATATAATATTTGTTTGGTTTTATAATACTATTAGTTTATTGTTTAAAATACATTTAGAAACAGGGAATTTAGCACATTTGCAGAGTAGGCTTTCCTCAGTTAAACATAGAAATATCCAAGGTGGTACCACTTGTTCTTTTTACAATTATTGTGTTTTTTTCTTAATATACTTTACTCTTTTAAAGTATATTAACACGATTACATAAACTATAATGCTAATATTATAGTATGTGTTTTAAATTTTAAATTTTAATACATACTAAAATAAATAATAATAAAAATGCATTTTTTTTCGCTAAAAATGTATTTGAATGCTGGGTCATAGGAAAAACATGTTTTTTTAAAATGAAAATTTCTGCGAAAGTATTTTATGTAAAATATTTCAATTTTTACTAAACTAAAAACATTGTGATAAATTAAGTTGATGCTATACTCGCATTTTCTGTCTTCATCTGACTAATGGAAAATTTTGTAAATATTTTATACTTAACTTTAAATACTAAATTGTAACGTTTAGGTTAATTTTAGAGTTAAATAGCCTATTACTAAGATTAAGGAAAATAATATTCTCAAGGTCACCTAGGAGCTATTTTGTAGATAATTTAAAAAAAGAATCCCAACATTTTTGTTTTTTAATTAGCCGTATTTCTTGTGTGACAATATTTTACAAATGGCTCCAAATACCGTAATAATATTCCGTTTTTTAAATTTGGTAATAGGTGTTTCAATATTCTAAATTTAATCTAAAGATCACAATTCTCATTCATTACTTTTGTATAAAGTTCATTTGAAATTAATACATATAGTTTCTTTAAAAAAGTAACTTATTAAATTAAAAGTTAATTAGAAAAATAGTAATTGATAATTAAAATTAACTTAACTTCATAACTTAATTTTAACTTTAAATTTTTTAACCTAATAATCAGCCTTGCATATAAAATTCTTATGATCTGAAAATTATATGATTAAAATGCTGTCTATTTTGTGAAACACATGTTTGCAAGTGCTCCTTGAAGCTGCATATTGCATCGGACAACATCTATGTAAAATATGTGTAGACGGTGGGATTGGATAAATTTCCTATTTTATCTACAATTAATTAGATAAATGTAGGAGTAAAAATATTTATTACTTATTAACATACATTCAAATACTATTTTTCTGAAGTATTAAAGTACTCCTAATCAGCTCCTCTTTAACAAAATAATTCGTACTGGATACTTTTTTTTCAATATTGAACTAGAAATAGAAGCTTTGCCTCTCCATACAACTCCTATTATATCATTGTAAAAATATTACTATTATTATTTTATTTTACAGAATAACAACTAATATAAGTATTAAAAATACAAAATAAGTTAAATTTAATACATATATTAAATATATTGATATTATAATTATATATTTACTTAAATATTTATAGTTCAAAAATTTAATAAAAACGCTATACTTATGAAATACTCGCAAATATTTTAATTTTCTTAAAAATGCATGGATTTAGTAAAAATAAGGACTTCGATTGTAATAAACAAAAAATAATAATACATTTTCTAAAAAAAATTTTTATTGTACATAAAATTCCAAAAATTTTGCTTAAAATACTTAAAATTTAAAAAAAAAAAGGCAGAAAAAACTCTTATGATACAGTCTCTGAAAATATATCTAAAACTAATTATATTTTTTTTCTGTTAAACAAATTATGAAATAAAATACAAAAAAAAAAAAAAATTATATATATATATATATCTAAAATTGTTAGATTTTATTACAAAATGTTGAACATTTTGTATTTTAAAACTAGGTTTAATTTTTTCAAAATGTCTATAAATACATATCTATAAATGAAATAAAAATTAAATTAATTGTGTATTGTTTAAAAAAATTGCTTTCATACCTAATACATTATGATACTTATCAATTCAAGAAAAGCATAAAATAATTTACTATTAAAACATATTTGTATAAACTACAGTTTCTCAAACACATTTGTAGATTGAAAACATCGCGTGAAGTATTCTAAAAACAAATGAAAGTTAAATAAAATGTAATACCTATAATAACTCAGAAAACTAATTTTATGAAAATAAAATATCAACATTTTAATATATTTAAAGGTTAATAAAATTATTGTATATTACTATATTTTTAATAAAAATCATTGAAAATAGCATAAAATAGTGTAAAAATATATTCAAGAGAATACATTTATTACATTGTGATAATAATTTATCAATTACGATAATTATATCACGCACGATAAAGTTTTATCAAATGTACCAATTCTCAATTAAAATATCGTATGTGATAATTTATCAAATGTTTATCGATGTTATCAACGTTATCAATATATTTTGTCGTACAATTTAAAGATCGTTATATAATCATTTAATTTACAGACTGTGTACTTCTATATTACCTTTATAAGTTAATAATAAGTCATATAAGACTGTATACCTATACTATTTAAGTTAATTATTTATTGTTTTCTTTTTCAAACAGTCTAATACACTTGATATTTTATATAGAATTGTATACCTATATTATATAAGTTAATTTTTTGCTATTTTTTAAAACAGTTTAATAAATTAAGATATTGCATCAAAAAAATTAGATTTAACAAAAGACTGTAAAAGTATATAAATTCATATTGTTATTTCTTTATTAATTGTTGAAGAATAAAAAGTTTTAATATAACACATGTTTTTAATAGAATATTCATAATTATATAATGAATATAGAAAGAAAATAAAAATTGTAATGTTTAATGATATGTTAATAGTGGATATCTTTGTAAAATACCGTATAACACGTCACTAAAAAGCTATTTCCAACAGATAATTGGTAAGAACCAGTCGCAAAAAAATTCAAAGCTTTAAACACCTAAATAGAAATAAAGCCATAATATTTATTAATACTTATAATATTTATCATATTTTTTAAAATTACAAATTTGATATAGGATATTATAATATTAGATACCTACATATTAAAAATTACATTAAATGTAAAAAAAAAGTTTTGAATAATTTTAATTGAAAATCCTAAAATTAAGTAAGTAGGTACTTACTTTAGTCTGAATATCTAAGGCAGATTTTCTTGTAGGATCTATCATAAATGGTGTAAGTAAATTAATTAAATAATGTACTGAATCGTCGGAAAGTCTAAAATTTTTAATAAAAATATTATCTGGTAATAAAAACGGATTTTCGGTTTTATTATTGCTTTTCTACTGTTTTCTAAAGCATTTTTTTTCATCTCCAGATTGTCTATAGCAGCTTTAGCAGCAAGTTTATAATAAATAATAATTATGTAAAATAATAACACAATAAAATCACTGATTAAATGAACGTTCGCTGAATTTACGATAAAATAGTTTGTGATAATTAATTATCACCGGAAAAATACCTTGGGATAATGTATCGTTTGTATTATCAATATAAATTATCAAAAAATAATTCAAGAATACGAAAAAACGATATTTTCAACAATTGTGTGATAATTCATAAATATCACGCTTGATAAATTATCACAATCGTTCAAGAAAAGGGCCCCTGGATAATTAAAATAGAGACTGTTTTTAATAACACTCACACTCAAATACTTTAAAAGCCAGAATCTAAAATAAAAATAAAATTTATAATTTTCCATGAATTTTAGTATTTATAATGGGAGTGTAATGTATATAATTTAAAAAAATGACCTTTGTCCGTCAAATGTAGGAAATATAGTTAATGTAGGTAACACAGTTTTAGATCGATTTAATACAAGTGTTTAGAACTAAAAGTTGCCTGCAAGTGTTATATGGTGTAAGTGGTCACCATCGCGCACCATTTATTCTACAATCATTATTGTTTTATTTTTTATATATTTTGAGTGTCTTATGAATTATATAACGATGTGTATTTTATATTATTTTTGTATCATTATCGCATATCGCCGCACCGACTGTAATAAATTATATGTTTATCATAAGTTTTTGTTATTGTGAATTATTTTAATATTATTGATAACATACACACACTATCTCTCACTGTGCGTCGTCGTGGTGTTCGCTGTCCGTTTTACTTTCAGTACACGTACCTAATGTACGCGTACATCTAATAAGTTTTTGATTATTAAGTTTAATTTATTACCCGTCTTTACAAACCCATCTATCGGTGCCGACAATGGGCCAGAAGATTTGTAAAATAATAGTAAACATATTTGTTGCCACCGGAACGCGACGAAGAATTTTAATTACGCTATAATGAGTGTACTACTTCTCACCCCTCAGCTATAATTGACGTAATTAAAATATATTTACAATCGGTCGGTCATACACACACACATTAGATACCTATTTTTAAGTAAATGTTTATCTGTTATTGTGATTCATTATTATTTATCTAATATTAAAATTGATATTTACCCATCTTGTCACTGTGTTTTTCAGTCTTTGTATTTCGTTCGTCGTATAAATGCACTTTTTTCTTTTTTAGTCGTGTCGTTTAGTTTTGTTCGACGGCTGTATTATTATTGTATAAGCAAAAGTATAAAAAACGGTTCTAATAGCTATTTATTGTATTATTTATTATTATTTCGGCACGAATTGCCCCAAGTCGTTGTTTTCCGCCCATCGTACGATATACACCCGCTGTGGTTAGTTAATTTACGAATCATATAATTGAAAAAAGTGTTTCGTTTATTATGAATTTTTGTAAGTTTCTCTCTCGGTAATCGAGTTAGAATTGTACACCTTTGGTAACGCGCTGATCGCGAACATTTAATATTGTTATTTTATTCGCGTGCTCAAATAGCCGTAATTTTTTATAGGTACTTATATTATTTGTATTTAATTTGTTTATTATTGTTAAAATCGGCTCTAATAGTCAAGCAATATTGAAAATCGTTACCTACTTGTTGTTACCACATAATATATGTGTGTGTAAATTATTTCCATTATTTTGTGTGTACCTACGTGTCTTTTATTTATTTAGGATATGTATTGCAGCTGGCCAGTCTGCGATCGACATTGTTTGTGAGTACTTACCTATTATTATATTTTTATTCTGTGTTGCTGTGATTCTTATTATTTACTTGTACTAGCAATACAGCAACAGCAATTACCAATCTGAGTTAACATTTTTACTAGTTTTTAAGTTTACCTCGTCCCATAGTTTTTAAGTATACCTACACACCCACACATATACACACTGTACACACTTTTCCATCTACGTAGGACCAAGTTTACCTCGGCGACCCGGCCCCGGTTAGGAACTCTACGGTTCTATTCACACATATACACACCGTAGTGTCAACGCGAAACGAATTGTTTATACGTACGTGAATCGCGGTGTTTTAATTGTAATTGTAAAATACATTTTTTTTTTTGGCCGCGAATCACCGTATATTGTATAAATCGTGAGCTCTAATAGCCACGTATTTCATTTATATTCGATAGGTATCGAAGGGTCCTTACGTGCGCGAATCAATGTGTAACCGTTGTATAATTAGGCGGGAATCGCCAATAACCATACGCGTATGTAATTATTTGTGAATTTTGTGTCGTGATTTTTGTTATTCATATAGGTTTAGGCAATCAGCTCTGGCAAGAAGTCTGTCACATACCTATTTATACCATTATTTTATTATTATTTATTTGTAAGGGTTTTTTGTGTTGGGCCAAAAGGGCCGTAATCGATTATTGTGTAGTTTTATATATATATGTGTATGTTGCTGTGAATTTTACTTATTTTATTATCATTCATATTTTGTAACAATACTTCTTCTTTAACAGCTTAGCGGACCATGTAGATCCATTGTTGCCACAACTATTTCCTGCCATCGGTCCCTATCATTTGCATCCTCCGTTTTCATGCTTTCATGGATCATTCTTAAATCTTTTTCTATTACGTCCTTTCATCTTGTTCGAGGTCTTCCTAAAGGTCTTTTCCCCACAATTTTTCCTTCTGTAACTCGTTTTATAGTCTTTCCCTCTGCCTCCAAATATGTCCAGCCCACTCCATCCTCTTGCCTCTGCTATATGACAGGATATTAGGTCTTCCATACAAATTTTGTAAGTCATTATTTTCTCTTCTTTCGTACGTTCTCGTTTCCATATTATAAACAGGGCCCAATATTTTACTAAGTACTTTTCTTTCTGTTGTATTTAATTTGGAGTAGTCACCTTTTGTAGTACACCCATATGTCGAAACTGGTCTTAAGTAGCTTGTGTATAAAGTTACATTCGATTCGCTCGATGAAAATTTCGACTTGAATAGTTTTAATAAACTGTTATAACATCTGTTCGCTCTAGCTACTCGTTTTTTTAGTTCTTCGTGTACGTTATTTCTGTTATTTATATTTATCCCTAAATATTTGAACGCTTTTATTTTTCAAAAACATAGGAATCTACTTGTAAACTTAAGTCATTACCATCGTTTCGTGAGATACACATATATTTTGTTTTACACTGGTTAACTTCTAGACCCATGATCTTTCCTGCTTCCAAAAGTTTTATTGTGGTTTGCTCCACTTCGTTTCTAGAATTTCCCAGAACGACCACATAATCCGCATAGACAAGTATGGTTTAAATTTCACCTATTTCCATTTTTCGAGTTTCGTTAGCTGTTATCACTACCCATTCAAGAGCAATGTTCAACAGCATCTCCTTGGAGCAGACCAGATTTTACTTCCAACTTTTCGGATAATTCTTGCTGATATTTTACCTTAAAATTAGTCTTACTATTACACATCTTAAGTAAATCTATACATTTTTGAGGAATACCCAAGCATCTCAAAACATTCCATAACTCTTTCATATTAATGGAATCGTAGGCTTGTTTGAAGTCTATGAATACCAGGTGAAGATCTTTATTATATTCATAGTACTTTTCCGCTAGTTTTCTGATGGTATGGATGTGATCGACAGTTGATTTTCCTTTTCTAAATCCACACTGGTATTCCCACACAATCTTTGTTGCATATGGGCTTATTCGTTCTACTAACAGTGTTGTAAATACATTATATCCTGTATCTAGTAGTGATATACCCCTATAATTTGACACTAACATTGGATCTCCCTTCTTGAAAATAGGACATAGTATTGCCATATTCCACTCCTCTGGCATAGTTTCTCGTTTCCATACTTTTCACTTATAATTCCATGCAATGTGTTTATTAAACCTTTTCCACTGCTTTTTAGTAGCTCCGCTGATATTTTGTTTTCACTCGGTGATTTGTTGTTCTTAAGTGTTCCTATTATCCTTGCTACTTCTTCCTGTTTAGGTTCTCAAATATCACGTTTGGGTTTGCTCGTCGCAAAGAATTATTAGACCCCACGTCCTTATCACGCATGCGCGCAGTCCATAGATAATAAAGAAATCTATATTATCCACAAACTAAGATTATATTATCTAATATATATATATATATATATATATATATATCTTAGTTCGTGATCATAATAATATAAATTTTGTATGTAAAACATTGATAATAAAAATTATTCTTATTAATTAATTTAATTAATTCTTTATTATCTATGATGAACTTAACAATGACAAAATAGATTAAGGTTTCAATTTTTATGCAAGTTCTTTTATTAGTCAGAATGTATTTTACCCAAATTTTTAAATACATTTCTTAAAACATAATTATGGATAGTAATGGTTTTCGAAAAGGTCCCATCACATTACAGACTCCAAGTATTATAAAATGATTGTTAGTCACTTTCCATAAGTTTGAAAAAAAAGGTCATCAATAAGCATAAGAATGAAAAAAATTTGTGTACAAATTAAAACGTTAATATATTCTGTCATTGTTAAATTGAATAGAATTTTACACACTAAAATTTATGTCACAGTTTAAACGTTTAATATTATGATTAATATAAAAATGTATAAGTACATATAATATACATTTATTTATTATCTATGATCTGCACGCATGCGTGATAAGGACGTGGAGCCTAAGGATTCTTTGCGATGTGCAGACAAACGTCCAATATCCGACTCTAAATTTTAGTAAGTCACTTCTTCGTTTGCACTACCTTGTCCTTGTCTGTTTAATAATGTTTTGAAATATTTTTTTAACAACTACTACTTTGTAACAATACAACAACACAAATTACAAAAATTCGAGTTACTATTATTTTTCACTTTTAGTTACCCTTTTTCTTTA
This sequence comes from Pemphigus obesinymphae, assembly GCA_025469235.1. NCBI lineage: Eukaryota > Metazoa > Arthropoda > Insecta > Hemiptera > Aphididae > Pemphigus > Pemphigus obesinymphae. The sequence goes on along the minus strand of JAIPRL010005423.1, from coordinate 12,945 downwards.
GATTGTAAGCGACACAATAACAATTTGCGACCCATCAAGTAGGTATTTTTTAATTGATAGTTAGTTGCGCTAACGATACGGTGTCCGGTGCGCGGAATTTCATTTTTATACGTCGCATTCCCGTACAACAAATTTAAGATTTTTATATCAGTAAATGTATTTACCTCGTGCCACATAAGTTAATACTCAAAATATGTTATATAAATATACAATCAATTTACTTTGTGTAACTATTGACAGTTACACAAGAAATAGAGGTAGATATTTGTACACGTGATATATATGCCAAAATAAGTTCATAGTGTTTTTAAAACATTAGCGAAAAATGAATTATTCAAAACGTCGTGTTTATGAAAAAGACGAAAAATACAGAGATGTAAAATATGATGTCTACTTATTTGTTTGTATCAATATCTTAAGTTACAAATATATCGTAGTCAAAAATATTAGTTTAGTAAGATTTAGATGAAATTTCTACAATTTGAAAACATAGTATATTAACATAATTGAGTCAAAATGTCTTGATCCATCATACTTAATATCACATATATATTATATGTATAATATAGAACAGTAAGCATACTTGCTTTTGACTTGTTTGACAGCATTTTCAACTGAAAAGTGATCTCAGTATTTTAAAACAAACATTTTCTACACATATTTTATGAATTTCATTATGTGCCCCTCTGTTTGTGTTATATCTAAGTCCAAGATTTTTTAAAGTTCCTACCCTCTCAAAACTCACTTGTCCTATTTTAATATTTTTTTGATTGTGTTAATTTCTGTTTGGTAATCAATAGAATTAATTGTTTCTTATGTAAACTCGTTCACTTAATACGTATTAAAGTAGATTAATTAAAAAGGAAAAAGTAGGAATACGATTAAATGTAAAAATTTACAAAAGAAAAGTAAAATTAAAAGGTATGCAGTGTTGTAAAGAATACTTTTAAAAAAGCGATTAGTATGGGCATGGAAGAACTTCGCTCATTGGGTAGGATACTGGTTGTGAATATTATATTGAATCTGAAAGAGTTGTTAAATCATTTCATTCGATAAAACAATTTTGAGCGAAGCTCTATTATATATTATAACATGAGTATATCTGTCAATATATTTTAACAACATAGTTTCAAATTTATATTATTATTTAGTAACTGATGATATTTTATTAATGAGAATTTTTGAATACAATTGTATTTTAATACAATTGAGTAACATATAATAAACCCTGAATTTAATTTTAGGCATTAAAAAAACAAAAAAATATTATAAAATATATTAAATGTCTTAAACATATACTTTAAGAATTTTTGTTTTTTTATATGGTTTATAAATATATTTTGTTTATATATAAAAAATAAATAGTTAAAAATTTTAAAACCTATTTAAAAAATATTATTACGTTAAAATGGTACTACAAAATACATATTTTAATAAATACATAACCTATTATAACCAATATCGATTATACAAGAGAACAATACAAGTTAAACTTTGTATTATATTTTTAGGTCTTAATATTTTAAATTACGTCTTTTATGACTTAAACATCTTAATAATTAAAATTTCTATAAGCATCCTAAAATAGAAAAAATAGTTTCGAAAAAATATTCAATCAATATAGTAATTAAATATAAATTTAACTCTTCAAAGATAAATCATTGCATTTGAAAAAACAATCCGAAAAAAGTTTGGAATGTATAATTTTATTAAAAAATTATATAAGCATCCATGATAATATTATTTTAATTTTATTAGATCCTCTACATTTATACAATATTTAAAATAGAGAATTCTAGATTTCTAAATACTGAAGTATAGACAGTATTATATTATATTTCTGTGGTAACTGTTTGTCCTTAGTTACTAGTGCATTGACACGATTATTACTACGCAGATAGTATTTTTCGCTTTACAATATTTTTATTACATAATATTTATTTAAGAGGAACACTATTTATTTGGTTACTACGAAGATAGCTTCTAATATTCATCATGTTATAAAATATTTTAGATAATTATTTAAAACACGTTAAGAAACTGTGAATTTAGCACTCTCGAAAAGTTTGTTTTTCGAACTTATTCTTTACCGTTAAAAAAATTATTAAAAAAATGGACGAAACACGATTTTTTAGGTTACCTACTAACTAGCCAAAATAAGTATACAATTAACGATTAGATAACGATTAGATCGAGTTTTCTAGTAGAAAATAAATATGTCGGATCACAAAATAATAAAAAAATTTCATCATTATTAAACCAAGCTCAAAATCTAAAAATGATGAACATGTGTTGACGCAAATCTCTTTAAAGATTGAATACCCTTATAGAAAAATAAAAATAAAAAAAATTGATATGAAATTATATTATATGTGTACTAAAAACATGAGACACCATAATATCACTTCCACAATCATTAATCATCAGTTCTTTTATAATAGGATATAATAGAAATATAATATAATGTGTGTATAATATTCTATCAGGTTTAGGTGCTATAAATCGTTCACTCGGTGAATTTTATATCCTTACCGTAAAAAGGGAACTGTATTGGATTTATGATGTTGTATTAGTTTTCGTGCTGTGAAAATATTCGCAAAAAAATTCGATTTATACGAGCAACGAGCATAGTGTTTAAATATTTGTCATGTTACACGGGATAGATAATTTCACCGATTTTGGACTTTTTGTACGATTTCGAAATCTCATCGAAATTCTAACTCTTAGTTTTATAGATAGGTAAATACTTAATCTTAAGGATGATTAAATAAAGATGATTTGATTTGGTTTCATATTTCTAGTAAGATGATTTATATTATTCATTATAATATTAATAAAAATTTATTGAGTAAAAATGCAATACATAAATAAAAGCAAGATAAAATGAGTTTAGATATATTACAAGTACATATCTTTTATTTTATAAATTCACTAGATTTTTCAATAATAAATGAAAATATTTTAAATAATTAGTCTAAATTACTACAATATTTTTATATTTGTATTGATAAGTACAACTGAATTTATGGATTTTACATAAAACAAAGTTCTAACTCGATATGTTCACTAAGGTAAATTCATAACATGAGATAATTGTTACAAAAACTATAGAATAGTAAAACTTTTTTAAAATGGTCAATGTTTTACTTTTACTTTTTTTTCAAATTTAAATAATTATTATATTATTTATTTGATGAAATTAAATAAATGAAACTTTCTAGTTTACCCATAAGCAATTATTTTTTACATTTTACATTAGAATATATTTTAATATTGACCATTAGTATTGTTCCATTAACAGGAGAAGATTTATATTTGGTTTATATTTTTTTATATTTATTTTTGTCAAAACTGAAAGTATTAAAAAAAAACCCCTTAACATTTAAATTTCTATTTTAATTTTCATTATTTGAATATAAATTATAATTGTATAACATAAACCTACATTGCAAGATATATTAACAGAAAAAAAGTTTAAATATAGAATTTTCTTTTAAACATTAACATAATAAAAACTAAAATAACAATCTAACATACTTAGAAGGAATTATACATTATATTTACAATGAATTTTATTAAGAACTTTCTGTTTCATAAACTAAGATATAAAATGGAATACCTAATCTCATGGTTTATATTAAATGTAATTAAATTAATAATTAATGTATTATTCCTAATAATAACTTTCTTTTATCATATTTATGTGGATATAAAATAATATATAAAATAGGAATGCATTAAAAGTTCTAATAAATATTAATGATGTTTTATTTTATTTCTATTAGCCTATTATATATAATTATTTATATAGTTTTAGTGTGATCGAAAAGGAAATAAAATCTTGTATGCCAGAAAAAATTTAGTATTCATAAATTTCAGTATATCTATAGTACCTAGGCATAGTTAATCATTTTAAATTAAAATAAACTTCAGTACTTTTGACTATTATACAAACTTGAGTCGTATTCCAAATATTTTTTTTTTTTTTGAAGTATTGAATATAGTATTTTGAATTTTTTTTAAAGTTTAATCACATATTTTTAAATTATTAAATTTATTTCCAACAGTGTATTTTGTATTTGTGTATAAGTATATAATGTTTTATAGCACCTATATTATAATCATTTTTCATTTCTAACTGTGTTTAGTTAGACCGTAATGTTACCTATTTTACAATTTTAAATATGTTGAATTAAATAATTATCATTTTTATTCTGGAAATAAATAGTTTGAAAGAATTATATTTATTGATATTATTTTTTTTCTAATAGACCTATTTAGTAATAACATTATTTAGTGGTATGAGATCTTATATAAATATATATAATATTTATTATTATATAAAATAAGATTTTATAAGTATCGAGAGTTTAATACTTCTTTATTATGTTAAAAAAAAATCTTACCAATTACTTAATTCTCTAATGGATCACACAATAATAAACTTTAATAAAATTTGGATATATAATTAATAGGCATGTGTTGGCCGACCCCAAATAGTTGGGAGAGAAGGCGAAGCAGAAGAAGAAGAATTAATAGGTATGTGTGTATTATCAATTGTATTATTTTATTAATTTTCACGGGAAATAAATGATTAAATTTAGTTATAGTATAATTAGGTAGGCATTATTTTTCTATTGAAATCTGGTAAAAAAAAATAAAATAAAAAATGTATTCTAGAAGTATTTGGAATACATTTTTGAAGTATTCTAAATACTTAAGGAATACTATTATCAAAAAATATTTGAATGTATGCATTCCATACTTTTTTTCCGTGTATTCGGAATATATATTTGTAAAAATTTTAAAAAGTATTTTACCCGAGTCTTTTTTTATATTATAAACTATTATAAAAATGAATCACAAAAATAATACACTTTTAACTGCGTATACGTATTTCAACATCTATGTTGTCATCATCAGCGGGAACCAAAAATGTTTGAGTTTACGCCGAAGATAACAACATAGTCGTTTAAATATGTATATGCAGTTAAAAATGTATAATTGTTGAGATTTGGGTTTTCAATTATTTGAAAACTTTAAAAGTATAGAATGATAGAATATATTGTGGACTGAAGAAAAAAATGAAATAAGTGAATGGATTTTAAAAATAAGAGAGATTATTTTTGAAAAAAGATGACGGAGTCGTGGAACTACGGGTGACGAAAGCACAGAATGATTGAGTGGGTGCATGGGCAGCATTTTGGTTATTTTCTTTTGATGTTTGTAATGAAGGAGTTTTACCAACGTTGAAACTTCATTTGACGAGAACAATTTTATACAATAAGCATAATTATAGTTGGCTTCATGGTTAATATTTGTACATAATTTGTAGACTTGTCGCGATATTTGTAACATTTAAATGAATGATAATTGCCCTAGCATTTGATGCAATGCAAAAGTTAATACAATACCTCTGATTTTAATCATAAGACTAACTTTGCTGATATTATAACAAAAATACATTTTAACAATTTAAATCCACCTTAGAGTTATTACGAGTTGAATGAAAATTGTATTACATTAAAAGAAGGAACACAAAGAAAAATCAAGAAATATGTTATTTTAATCTTATTAAAAGCAATAAGGAATAATGTAGTCAATAAGAGGTGAAAGCATTTTGAACGTATTGAATTTTAAAGTAATGTTATATAATTTCTTTTATTAGAATTGTACGTTATTTTTGGTAGGTTTCCTATACGCTTAACGAAATTCTCGAGAATATTCAAAATTTGTTGATATAATATGCATATATGTGTATATATATATATATAGTTATATAAATGTATACTTAGCATTTTTATATAATAATGATAACTAGGTGTTGTGGTCTAATTGAATGAATCGATGGGGAGAATTATGGAGGTTGTATCTTTTTTTCAACTTAAAATTAGTTATTTTAATATTATGATAAGGTCATTCTGTGATCGGAGTTCGACTGATTATTCTATAGGTTTGTAAGATGTTGTGAAATGTGAATGCTTAAAATATTTAATTTATGAGTATTCTTATGTGTGATGTATTTCAATAGTTTTTATGTTACTTTTTATGAGTTTAATGTATTAATAGGTAATTGTTTTTAACTAATTATATTTTTGGGGTAGCGTTCCCATTCTTGCGATCGACTGATCTGTGTACATTAAGCGTGATACCAATTACTTTGAAGCACTAAGTACAAAGTTTAATAAATTTAGTTTAGTATTTTGAAACCAAAAACATACATTTAAATTATTTTTAGTATTGCATATACGTCGGCTGTACATAAAAAAATTCAAATTAAATACACCATTGTGTCAAAATCAAAACTAAATTTAAAATTAAAATTTGTATTTAAAACATTAAAATAATGTATCTGTAGCTAAAAGAAAAAATAATGAGTGAATAAAATAGGTATTAACTAAGGTATCATTAATAAAATAATAGTAAATTATGTATTTAGATTCTGATCGGAGTGACGTGCACCAATTGATTTCAATATTTTTTAATATAATATATACTTTTTAAGGTCGAAGAAATCAAATTAAAATTATGTCAAATGTAATAAAAAAATGGTTAAATTTAGAAAAATAACAAACATTTTTTTGAATTTGCTAATAAAAGGTACAAATTCATTAAAAAAATATAAGATTATAAATATTATACCAAAATTATACAGAAAATACAATTAAAATCTTTCACCATATGTATCTGAACAACTTTTTATTTAAAAAAATATTTAATATAGTAATTTATTACAATTATTTCATCAATTTTAAAGATTACATAACAAAATAAATGGATGAAATGGAAATTAAAGCTGTTATCAAAGTACCTGTTATACAAATTATGTATAGATTTTAGACAGAAATTATCATTTATGAGAATTATTTAAATATCTAAGATAAGAGAGTTACAATATATAATTATTATATTATGAAAAGGCCATCTTTGTAAAATGTATATAATTATATAGTATAATTTTAATGATTTTATTATTAATTAAATAATAGATTTTAATGAATAAATATTTTATAATATTATTAAAATTTTTAAATAATCAAATTTCAAATCATAATTTACAGAGCAAACCAAATTCCTTAATTATGAAATTTAAACGTAAGGATAATACATGAAAAATAAACAATATTTATCGTCAAAACTATAATCAGAGTGATTATTTTTAAATTACACATCTGGAAGTTTATTTATCTTACTAGTATTTATTAGGTAATTGCTAGTTATAAACTATGAGTAAACTGTATTATTATTTAATTCCAAAATTTCGAATTAATTTCGGAGAATATGTATTTTTAAATAACTGAAAAAAATTACGTTGATGAATATAAATAATGTACGAATAATAATACAAATTAAATCACAAAACTTCTCTGCAGCGAACTTTAACAGTTACATTTTCAATAGTGGGAGAATATTAATGAAGGTAAAGTATTTTTAAATTAACAAAAATGCCTTATATATTGTTATGACAGTGAAGATTCAGCACACGGGAATATTTGGTTTATGGCTTCGTGATTCATATGCATTAGCTGTATGATTTTCGATTGTATTTGATCTGATTTAATACATTTTATTCAGACCAATTCCATTAATATACCAATAAATGTTTAAATAGAAAAGAAATAAGACATATCCTAAAGAATCATTGAGTCTATACATTATATAACCAACATGAAAAATTACAAAAAATAATTACACAGATTACCTACTCAGTTTCTAAACGTATTATTGAACATAATAAACTTACACAAATATAATCAATACTTTGACGTGTTATCATTAAAATTATAACTATAATTATATATTAAAATCAAATACATGGACTTACATTGTAATAAATGAAAAGATAACACTGTTGTAAATAAAATGTTTATAGAAGAAAAACTCGATCATCAACTGCATGGCTGTAAATGCTCAATATCCGACTTCATAAAACAAAAAAAAAATTCGTATTGTTCCGCTGCATTATTTAAACATTTCAATTGAATTATTTTTGGATACTGTAAAAATAAGAAATTAGGTTGAATTCAGTTTCGTTTAGTATAAAAAAATGTATTTACTAAAAAGGCATTTTTGAATAATAATGTGCGATATAGAATGGAAAACAGTAACAGGAAACGTTACATTTAATGAAGTTTTGCATGGAATTCAACAATACCTTGACCTTGATTTGGTATTTTGGTTTCAGGATTTGAAAACTAGAAAAATAAAATCGTTTGATCGAAAATATGTTGTATTCACAATTCCATATTGTTCAACAGCAAAATTCTATTCGAATTGTTTTTCGATACTATAAATAAAATTAAGTTGAATTTAGGTTCATTTAATATAAAGAGAAAAATGTATTTACGAAGGTATTTCGAAATTAAAATGTGCTATATAGAATGGAAAACTATACTGGGAAACGTAAAAACTGAATGAGGTTTCGAATGGAATCGGGAAAACCACAAATATTTGTGGTAATTGAATCGCATTGAAATTGTGTATGACTTGTATTTTTTTTTTAAGCTAGGACATTATTTATACGATAAATGTATTAGTTGTATAAGAGATTTTTCGTATTATAATTTATAACAAAAATTAATTATCATAGATAATTTTCAATTAATAGATCATTTAAACTAAGTTATAACACAAAACTGAAAATTCTACTTCAGAATTGGACAATTTTACAAAATGATGATAATTAAAAAAAATTTATAATTTGACTAGAGATTTGAAAATTTTAAAAGTATATTACGAAAGTTTAGAACAATTGGTATTTATTGGACTTATATTGAACTTTTACTTACAAAGTAATTTGATTTCGAACATCAGTGAGTAATCATGATATTTTTCTTTGAATTTGATTCCAAAATTATTTAGATACTTAAAACCAATAAATTGAACTTGAAAATTATATTTTGATAAACATTTTATACGATTTCAGAAATTTAAAATTTTGAAAATTCAAAATCATAATATTCTTAGAATGTTATGGTTTTATTATTTTAATTTATAATACTTTTACCGAAATTCTAGTGATAATCATGTTATGACTACCAAATTACAGCTTAAATATAATTGTATACCTATTATTTAAATATATCCGTAATATTTTCACAAAAATTTATTGTAATATATTGAATGTAATATGGTGTACCTGCTTATTTCATATAAAATAAATAAGACAAAGGATTTGATTATGTACAATGCACAAGCATGAGTATATCACATTAATGATCAAGTCAACGCCCAACAACTGTTATATTGACATAAAATAATTGCCACACCCGAAACATTTGCCAAGTTTACAGACATATGTTTAATCAAATTACCCTTTCCAGTACGTTTTCTTTACAACTAAGTGGGGTTCACAGATAAGGTTATAAAAGCCATTGTGACACCAGCTTGGGCGTCTTCTTTTTCGATCAACTCTCGTGAGTACACTGCTCTGCTTTTTAGCACTCGAGATTGGTTGTAGAGAGGACCCGTTTTTTTCCTTTTTGGGTAAATTTCACGTACGTTTCGATTTAGCCTTACAAGCTTTGTCTGTCACGTACGTTGAGCCCTTCTATTCCATATTCATTCTACTCTTATTTGTGCATTTTAGATAATTATTTCATTTGTGTGTTTACATGATCAAATTTGTTTAATTTATTTCAACTACCTACTTCATTTACCTTAGTCGCAACCATTCAATTTCATATTTTATTTAATCAATTGATTTCAGTGCTATAGTAATTTTGGTACACCATAGTTCAGAGACTTGACTTGATTACGGGGACTTAACCGTTCGTCTGTATATTGATTCTATCTTTGGATTAGGGGGACCGAATTGCATACACCGGAATTCAGAGACTTGACTTGATTACGGGGACTTAACCGTTCGTCTGTACATTGATTCTATCTTTGAATTGTGAACACCCTCTAGAATTATATTCATCTCCACGGATTTGGATATAAGTTTTAGTTGGGCTGAGCATTGAAGAAGTCCCGCGTTCTACTCCAATATCTGTGTAATTTTGGTACACCATAGTTCAGAGACTTGACTTGATTACGGGAACTTAACCGTTCGTCTGTATATTGATTCTATCTTTGGATTAGGGGGACCGAATTGCATACACCGGAATTCAGAGACTTGACTTGATTACGGGGACTTGAACGTTCGTTCCGTTCGATTCAAGTATTAGTATACCTACTTCGATTTACAATTACCTTTTAAATGTACACTATTATGTATGTACAAAGTGTTCAAAGTGGTGACATAGAGTGTTTTTTCTGAAATTATAATATAGTCAAATATTGTGCGATGAAGTTATTGGTATGCGAAAGAAAAACTTCTGTATCATTATAATTTATAAACATACAAAAGGCATTATTAAATATATTCATTAAACTTTATTTGAAAATAAATACGAAATTCGGACATAAATATATTATATAAATAACGTATATATATATATAATGTATTCTTGCATATTTATAATTTAAATAAAAATTAAATGTTAAACTACATTTTATTTTTTGGTTATTTGATTATTTATACGAATATTAAAAGTTATCAATATTTTCAAAAGATAATTAAAAAAATTATTTGAATCAAATTTAATACTATAACTATAATCTTATTAGTAAATATACCTATTAATAATTAATTTACCCTTCCGTAGTTGTTCCATTACCTACTTTTTTTTTAACAACAATGAGATACAAGCATAAAATTCCCATCTGATGAGTGTATAGGGTGACAATATTTTGAAAATTTAAAAACGGGATAATAATAAAAAAAAATTGAATATCATAATCATTTTCATAAATCGGTTTGAACATTAAAAAATTTTAAAAAAGATTCAATTTTATACCAACTTTTTTTTAGAAAAATGGTAGATAACAAAAAAACGGGACAAAAACTGGACCCTACTACAAAAGCGGAACAAAATGCATCCCATTTAAAGTTTGTTGGAACAACGGAACGCAATCCTCAAAAATGAAACGTGTGGTCACCCTAGTGTAGGTGTAGGTAAATTTTGATACATTTTTGATTATCACCTAGTGAAAATTCCTTAAAAAATGCACTGCGATTATCTGAGTATAAAATATACTTACCATACTTTGTATAGTTACAGTATATTGTTTTACTGAAGAATAAAACTTTAAAACTCGTAAATATATTTTTTATAAATATTTTTTTAACAAATTTTTAATTTTTAAAGATAGACGTATCTATTTATAGATCGTAGATCGACAATTTCCATAGTGATTACCGTCTCTATATCTGAGTTTGTGGATTATTATAATTTTATTAAATTGATAATATGTAGGCGTATATATAAGACTATAAATAACCTATTAATTTTAGTCTGCCAACATTGAACTAAAGCGTGACGTTTACAAAAAAAAAAAAAATCACGAAATTTATATGAACCAATAAATAAATTATAAGCCAAAATTGGTTATTATATAGTATAAATGTAAAATAAATTTATTGTATTGTATAATATATTATAGTAGTAGTTTTTCCGTTTTCAAACAAATGAAAATGAATTAAGAAAATATAAATGGTAGCCATTAATGTTACTCCCCAACCTCTTCCCGAAAAACGGTTAATAAACGACAGCTGAAACTATATAATAATGCACTAATAAACGAATATAATGAAATTGCAGTCTTTATTATAGTAGTACAACTTTTCAAGTAAAATTTAATAATTAAAACGAGTTTAAGGTAAAACTAATACGAAAGAGAGCAATAGGTACCTAGTTAATTAATAATATAAGAATAGTTTATATTATGATTTTACAAACACATATCTTACACAATGCTGGAATAACTTTATTATTTAATTTTACAGACATTTATCAAAAATTCCGCAAAAAGATTAATATTGTTTGATGTCTTTTCTGGGATTTGATCGAGTCATTTTTCGAAATATGAATTTCCGTTTTAGATATACACAAGTACAACAAATACTTAAAATATGGAAATTTTGTTTAATTATAACATGATCAAAAATTCATATTAGAAAATCTTAGAATAGATATCAAATACTCTTGTGGTTTTTACGGAATTAAAATCGGACCATCCAAAGTGTCACAATTTTGCCACAGCGAAAGGTATAAAAACGATATTTTTTTAACCGAGTTAAACCATCTTAATGTAACCATTTCTAAAATACATTTTTACACTTATAAAAATAATATATTTTTTAATTCACAAAATTAAAAATGACAGGCATAAAAATAATCATAAATTATGAAACAAGTTGTTATTTATATTTATATTTAAATTTGATTAGAGTCGTTGATGGTTAATATTATATGTAAAATATAAACAGAAAAGAATTATGCTAAAAATTATAAATAAGTGACAGGAAGAAAGAACTTTCTTAAGTATATGAACCTGAATTTTTTTAAAGAAAATTTTTCAAATTCATCAAATTTCTGAGGGGGGGGGTATATCAATTGTATAATTGAATATTTACCAAACCCGCCTATTTGCTATGCTATATTTTTAATTAGATGATAGGACTTTTTAAAATCAGCTTCGGACAAACCACAGTTTAATCTTTTGATCTTTCAAACGATCGTTTGGTACTAATTTTGTTTCTACGGTCTTTTAAAGTTACACGGCATTTAAATTGCATAAACATATTTCTTAATAAATATTGTGATAACGCAACAATAAAAATAATACTGACACAGGTCTATTTTTAAATTACTTTTGAAATATGTTGAATTATGTTTAATTTATTTGGTTTTCATTCTTCTAAAAATTTCATAAAAATTGCTTTTACCAAACCCCCCCTTGAAAATCATGCTTGTGGCGTCTCCGTCTAATTAATTGATAATATAAAAATTATATGTTTAGCATTTTAGATTCTGAGCGTAGCGAGGGAGCTAGTGGTTTTACAATAATGTTTATTTTTTTTTTTTTTTTTTTTTTTTTTTTTCTCTGTTAAAAAATTTA